>JBCEWD010178211.1:0-19594 GCA_039654425.1 Cataglyphis rosenhaueri | reverse complement strand
GACATATTTAAAAGTATATTTAAAAGTCTCATTCATGAATTGACCGAAATTTTTTCTTTATTTTAAGAAAATTCTGTGGCACCAGTTCATTTCAAAAAATATGGTCAATGTTCAAACTGATTCAGGTTAGTAGTAAAATAGTATAAAAATACATTAATAAATGCATTTTTTTGTGTGATCCTTATAGGTATTTTTTGTTTTTCTAGTGCCGGGTACATTAAAAGAAGAAGAGCTTCCAAATACTGTTAAACCTCAAGAAGTAAAGATATTTACCTATTGAATATTTCTTATTATACTAATTCTAATTCTGGATTCACATAGCTTTTATTATCACCAAAATTATATCATTATCAAATTTTATTTTGTAGAAATAAAAGTTATGAATTTGTCATTTATTTTAATTTATTATAATTTATTTTAATTTATCATTAATTTTTTTTTAATTTTTAGATGAAACCTACAAAAGACAAGTACTAAGGATGCTGTCGATTCTGAATTATATAATAAGATGAATTATATAATAAGATGAATCAAATGGCGGAAGATTTAAATAATCTTAAGATACATAATATTATGGAAAAAGAGATTCCCACAATGGAATTTCCATTTGAAAAGTTCGAGTTGCCCTTAAAGTCAATGGAAGAACTTCATAATTTAGAAATTTATTTAGAGAATGATGAAAAGAAAAAAGAAATTGTAAGTTATTGAGATAAATTTTAATATTAATATAAGTAGTAGTTCAATGTAAATTAGTAGTTTTATTATTCTTTATTAATTTTTTAAAGCAGAACTTTCAAGATTTGAAGGAGCAAATCCTAAAATTATGATTAAAAGAATTATGGAAAAAATTTTCTCTAACGAGTTGGCTGTGCAATATTCTTGGCTGGGATTAAAAAAAAAAGAAAATTTTTCTAATTTGATTATTTATCAAATAATAATAAGTAAGGATTTTAAAATTTATGTAACATTTAATATATATAATATTATTTATAACAAGTATTGATAAAATAATATTATTTTGTTTTGAACAACTTTTTGCAATTTTTTTTTTCAGAATCTGTGATGGCACTTCACACAAGCACTATAGCATCTAATGTTGAAAGTGCTATTAAAATGTGATTGGTTAAAGAAAAGATTCAAAAACAACAACAAAAGTAATATATATTTGTTTTTCTTTGTTAAATCTAATATAAAGTTTATATTTTTACATTGTATTCAAGTATTTTTGTTTCTATTATATGTTATTTTATGACTAATTATTTCAGTGATATAATTTTTTAGTACAAAGTATATTGTATTAAGGCTCTCATATATAAGACTTTAACTTTCTAATATCTGAATGTATTTAATTTTAATTTTTTGTTTCATTATATTTGTCTATCAGTATTATATTTTATATAAGATAATAATATAATATATATATTAAACATAATATAATATAATTCTATATAATACTATATAATATAAAATCCATATTATTTGTATCTATATCTTTTTTCTTTCATTACCTGTACTCGCTCATCCAAATATTCATAGAATATCTATAAAAAAATTCTATCAAAATACGCAGAATGTTTTCTAAAAGTTTATTTAATATCCAAAGAATATTCTCATAATATTTAAAGAATTATTAAGAAACTTAATAATTTGAATATTCATAAAATATTCTATAGAATATTCATAGGACATTCACAATACGTGACTTTTTGTCTACTTCTAATATTTCATCAAAGGTTCACAGAAACTCCGAAGTATCATGTAATAATATTCTAAGAATATTCAAACATTCTCCGATGTTATTCTATGAATGTTTATAGAACATACTTGTGCTGGGCAGAACGGTTAGGTGATGGCCAGCCCATCGTGGTGGCCAATTATGTGGGTCATATTTGTCTATCCGTTTATCTAGAAACATGTTGTTTAATAGTTCACGCAATTCTAGATGTATGCGCTGGGCAAACATCTTGCTGGAAAAATATGTTTAGCCGCAAATGTAAGGCAATATTTTCAAGTAATGGTAGAAGATCGTTTTCAATGAGATTAGCGTACGGAACACCGTTTAAGTTCTCTTCAAAGAAAAACGGCCCAACGACAAATTTTTCAATAATTCTGTACCAAACGTTGACTTTTCAAACATGTTGATGGTCAATTTTTTGCAACCAATAAGGATTTTCTTCTGCCCAATAACGACAGTCCCAAGTATTTACAAAGCCATTACTCGTAAATGTACTTCAAAATTTTATTTTCTGATGAAAGTTTGATGATTGTTGACGTATTCAATTGCAAAATTCGAATCTATTTCTAAAATCGACATATGTCAATGCTTGATGAAGAGACATTCTGAACGAATGTAGTTGTTTCATGCAGTTTGTTTTCATGAAAAATCCTCTAAATCGTGTTATGACTAATACCAGAATCTCTTTCTGTAAGCCTTAATGAATTATGGGGATGCAATTGAATGTGTGCAAGAATTTCCGGCATCCTTTAACTTGGCGTCGAATTTGGCGTCTGCCTTGTAATCTGGTTGAATAATACATTTATTGCTAATTTGGTAAGCTAAACGAGAAAATACATTGTATGAATGAAAAGTGCGATGTGGGTATCGTTCTAGCCACAACTTTGCAGCTGCTCTAAATTAACCATCACATTCACCTAAAATGAGCATCATATCTAAAGCTTCCGCATTTGAACACGACATGGCTAATCAATGAGAATTTTGTTACACTTTACGAGACAGTATCTGTCGTGAAAAAAATTGAGACAAAAAATGTGAGTATGTATTTTATTATGTTTTTGTCTCTAACAAGACAAGACAAACTAGCAACTTAGCAACAAGTTATGTTCAAATTGTTTGTCATCTTTGAAACGTTAAAAATACATTCTCACACTTTGTCTTATCTTAACTTTTTTTTGACAGATACTATCACGTAAAATATAACAAAATTCTCGTTGACCAGCTATGTCGTATTCAAATGCGGAAGCTTTAGATATGATGCTCATCAACCAAATTTTGCATAGCGATTTCTCCTAAACAAAAGCCCATTCATTCAAACTCTTTTAGGATATTTATCCTCTACTTACAACCTATCGAACGAACTGTGACTCGTTCGAAAATTGATTTTTCAATTGGCGTCATCTCTTTGTAAAATATATCAGATTAAGATACAAAATAACTCAAAAAATTCTTAATGAAAAAATACTTTATTATAGTATTTTGGAAAGCTCTTGACATAAGCTATAAGAATATACAATAAAAAATAGGAGATTCCATTTAAGAAATTAAAGATGTTCTTGACCTTAACGATGCCATTCAAGGTCAAATCAATGACATTATCTTACGTTCTCCTCAAAACCATACAATTTTTGTTCAAAATGTTTTTCTCTAAAATGCTTAGTTTTTGAAAGAAAAGGGGTGTACGGGTGATTTAGGATACCCTTTATATATATAGGATGTCTGGAATCAATTGCATCACTCGTCATGTGCAAGTAGAGCAGATAAAACTGAAAAAAGTCCTGTACCATTCTTTTCTATAACGCTTAATAAAAGAATTATTATTGAGTGAAGTCAATCTGCCAATCATCGTCGATCTTTAATCGAGCGCATAGGTGAGGCGCGCACCTCTCAGAGAGAAACGCAAGGTCGGATATACATCTATTAGATGTCGGAGTCATCTAGTCTAGAACATCTAGAAATATCTGAATTAGATGCCTTGTAATTTTGTGTAATTACATTTTTTAGACACAATTAAAACTTAATATTTACATAAGAACAATATATTATTTATAAAACTTTTTTCTTGCTGCAAATTATCTTTTGACATCTAATAGACATCTAATAGACTTTTAAGTAAACGTTAATGCAATATGTATGTAGCATCATAATAAAAATAGAAATTTTGTTGTTGGAAAATTAATCTCAAAATATATTTGTGGTCATACACTAGAATTCACTTTGTATTGTCATAAATATATTTCTGTCAATATATCATATATGAGTCTGGAGATCGATGATGTTTCTGGTATTATAACTGAAAAGAGATAGAGATAGTATACGTCTGTTTTTTTGCCATCTGCTGTATGTACAATTATATCAATAACGGTTATTAATCGAATGAATTTATTATTTTACGGAAAAATCGCTAGTAATTGACTGCCTCAGGTTTATAATTCATTTGCTTACCGCTATGCGGCGCACTATTCAATTTATATACTCGAAATCCTTTTATACGAGATCAAGTTTTTGTCATGGTGTATATAAAGCCTGCAAAAGCCGATTAATAACATTATAATAAATATTTGTCAGTTTAATTTCTGACACTATCTCCACAGGAAAACTCAGATATTGATTTTTGAAAAATCGGACAAATAAATGTCCGATCGGATATAAAGTATCCAAATAAGTGAAAGTGGTTCATTACTGTCTACTTAAGATATAAAATAGATATTAGATTTCATAACCAGATTACATGCTCTTGCTATAGTGCGAAAAATTCAAGAAAGACGAATATTTAAGGCACAGAGCTACATGTTGAAAGCTTATTATATCCATATTGTAGATTCGTTATTGTATATATTAAATTATTATTATTGTATATGTGTTATTGTATATATTAAATTATATAATTATCTGATGGATTAAGTTCGGCTCAAACTATGCATTGAAGATTAAAAATTCAAATTTGATTAATTAGGACAAAAAAGTTAAAATTTCTTTGATTTCCTGATTGATCAAAATTCAATTTTTAATTTCAATCTTTAATGGTCTGATACAAGAAGTCTTATAAACATTTATAAAATATTTAGAAGACATGTCTAAAAGTGGTCATAACGAGAACTTCACTTACGCACAGTACAATTGGACACGTTGCAATTGCTCACTGTGTTAATAGACACAAAGTTACGTACCGTTTGATTGGACACATTTCACTTGCGCACAGTTCGTTTGGACACATTTCATTTGCGCACTGTTCAATTGGACACCATTGCTTTTGGACACAACACATATTTTTGTATTATATATTTTTTGTAATTTAAAATACATACACGCATGTATATATGTATAATTTTGAAATTTATTGACATTTATTATTAATTTTATTTGGTTAATAAACGTTTCTTACAGTTTGTTTACAAACAGTTCTTTTGCGCACATTTCTTTTACGCATATTTCTTTTGTGCATATATCTTTTGCGCACATATATTTTGCGCACATTTCTTTTGCGCACATACCTTTTGCGCACATATACTTTGCCTACATATCTTTTGCGCATATTTCTTTTGCGCACATATATTTTGCGCACATTTCTTTTGCGCACATTTCTTTTACGTACATTTCTTAAGCACGCACACACACACACACACACACACATACACACAAGTAGTTGTGCAAGAGGGGTCTTCGGCCCCTCCTTCGGCCGCACCCACACAACCGGTAGGCTGGGTGGACCTCGCTTCACAACTTACACAGTACATGCTACAGTGTCCGATTGGACTCGAAATGTGTGCAAAAGAACTGTGCGCAATACGTCTGTTATTTTATTTAATAACTGCTGCCGATTGACTAGCTTATCCGTATAGGCTAGAGATTTCATTTTGTGCCCCCACAAAAAAATAATCCAGAGGAGATAGATCAGAAGATCTTGCAGGCTAATTTATTGGACTTCCCCGGCCAATCCAACGCTCAGGAAATTGTTTATTTAGATATCTCGTAACAATTCCTAAGGTGAAGTGGTGCTCTTGTTAAAACCACATTTGTGAACAATAGTTATCAGATACTGAACAACAATTGAAGTCGAAAAGTTCTGAATCATTTTTTTATCTGAGTTTTCTTCCTGTTGTTGTATGATGTTAAAGTTAGCTAATCAGTGTCTGTCCATACAGTAGAATACATCTCACTCCCGTCGTATCTTCTTTGTTTTTCATTATAAACAGGCGCTGATTAACATACTTAACTTTAACATTATATAACAAAGAAAGTTCAAATTAAAAAATAGTTCAGGACTTTTCGACTTGGATTGTGGTTCTGTATCTGATAATATTGTCCATATGCATTTGTTTAGTTACACCCTGTATATATAAGGATGATCAAAAATAGGTATAGTGTCCTTAATAGGTCGTATTCCAGAATGAATTCTAAGATGATTTTTCCTTTATGAAAATTTTGTCTGAAGCTTAGTTTTTGAATTATAAAAGGAAATAGTGAGCGAATTACGAGACGAGTACAAAAGATAGACAGGGGCGGCGCAACCCACCGTCCGATGCAGGCACTTGCACGAGGTGCTCGTTATAACTGATTGAGCGCTATAGCGTACTCATCCTGTAATTCACTTACTATTTTCTTTTATAATTTAAAAACTAAACTTCAGGCGACATTTTCGAAGATAAAGAATGAATGGAGAATTTAAGAACAAATGGTTGTTCTAAATCACTCCGCTACAGCATGTGATCAGCTGTTTGCTGACACACATTTGCAGTTCGCGATCGGGAGCGCTAGTACTGACGCAACCTGCTTGTTGTCGTCGCGCGATCTCCGCGTCAAGTAACGTACGTTGTGTATTTAACGCAATTCTTTAAATGATTAAGGGCCAATTTCACCTTCGGTTAAGTTAACCGATGGTTAAAATCAGCAGGATAGCAACAAAAAATAGAAGTGAATGAAAACCAAGCATTCTTATCATTTCAGTTGCCACCCTGCCGTCGGTTAATCTAACCGAAGGTGGTGAAATTCGCTCTAAGTTAATAATCGGTAGTGATCTATTGTGAATATTCGGTAATCGATTGTGATAATTAATCGTTAATATTTGTCTAATTCATCAATTAAGTGCGTGATTGTAAAAGTATAAAAATGTTGATACAACATCAATACAAGTGTTGATAAAAAACATTTCATGCTATCCACGGCTGTGCAGCAATTATTTGTATAAATTTTATTTATGAAGAATCAAATCTCTACAAAGTAAGAATAAGTGCGTGAGTAAGCGAGTAAAAGGATGAGCGAGCGAGTGAGAGAGAGAGAGAGAGAGAGAGAGAGAGAAAGAGAGTGAGAGAGTCGTGTGTGTGTATGAGAACGTGTATGTATGTGTATGTAATACGCGTACACGTTCTCATACTCTTATAAACATTCTCTCTCTCTCTCTCTCTCTCTCTCTCTCTCTCTCTCTCTCGCTCATTCGCTCGCTCACTCATTTTCTTATTACTTTGTAGAGATTTGAGTTTTCATAAATAAAATGTTTACACAAATAATTGAACGGATAGGTGAATAGCACGAGAAATGTTTTTTATCGACACTTGTATCGATGTTGTATCAATATTTTTACACTTTTACACTCACTTAATCAATGCATTAGACAATTAGTAACGATTATAATAATTATAATCGATTATTTACTTAATCTCTTAAAAGAATGCATTAAATGCACAACGTACGTTATTTGACGCGGAGATCGCAAAACAGGTAATGTCGATATTAACGCTGCCGATCGCAAACTGCGAATGTATGCCAGCAAACAGCTGATCGAACGTTGTAGCAGAGTAATTTAGAACAACCTTTCGTTCTTAACAGATCGTATTTCTGAATGATTTATAAGACGATTTTTTTTTATAAAAATTTTGTCTAAGATTTAGTTTTTAAATTATAAAAGAAAATAGTGAGTGAATTACGAGACAAGTACACTATAGCGCTCGATCATAGCGAGCGCCTTGCATCGGATAGTGAGTTGCACCGGGAAAGGCTCACAATACAATTGGACACGTTGCAATTGCACACTGTGATATTAGACACATAGAGTTGTGCACTGTTCGATTGAACACATTTCAATTGGACACGTTGTTTTTGGACACAACATATATTTTTGTATAATTTAAAATACATACACACGCATGTATGCATGTATAATTTTGAAATTTTTTGACATTTATTATTAACTTCATTTGCTAAATAAACGTTTGTTACAGTTTATTTACACACAGTTCTTTTACGCACATTTCTTAAGCATGCGAGAACACACATACACGGGGTGGTTTAAGAGAGGCCTTCGGCCTCTCTCCAGCACTTGCCCTGCCGGTAGGCATGATGGACCTCGCTTTACAAAGTACATGCTACAGTGTCTGATCGAGCCCATGTCCGAAATGTGTGCAAAAGAAATGTGCGGAAAAGAGTGCAACTTTGTGTCTAATAATACAGTGTGTAATTGCAACGTGTCCAATTGTGTGCCCAAATGTGTGCAAAAGAAATGTGCGGAAAAGTGCGCAACTTTGTGTCTAATAATACAGTGTGTAATTGCAACGTGTCCAATTGTACTGTGTGCAATCGAAGGATTCTCAGTTGCGTCGTCTCTGTCTACCTTCTGTATTCGGCTTTCTGATAGAAACTAACCTAATCCAAACCTATTCCAAATTTTAAATTAAGATTAGGTATAAGTTAAAATTTTTGCTAATTGAATGTAGGGGGAAGGGGATAGTCTCTTTGTCGTCTACGAATCTGCTAAGATTATTTTTTTAAATATCCAAAAATTATGTGCAATTCGTGAAACCTTTTTGTTTAATTTTTTAAACAAAAGTAACAATAACTAAAATTTTTTAATTGTTACTCAGTAATGACTTTGACAACATATGTCAAAGTTATAATAATTCAACCTAGTTGTCCTATTCTAAACAATTATCATGTATAAAGAAATATGATAGTGCACAAACCATCAGTAAATGGCGATCTGTTTATTTCTTTTTATTTAAAAGTTAATCTTATAGAATTTCTTTGATAGTACATTTTTATCTATAATTTTTATCTATAATTTACATTATGTTATATGAAAAACATATTGTTACGTCCACCTTCTGTTTGTCCATCCCTGCGTATCGCCTGTGGTGGTGTGCTGTGCCGTCTTCAGGAAAAGATTCCCTAACGCGCCCCCCTAAGAGAGATGTTTATAACAACAGCTGACATTTGGATGTTTTGAACCGCCAGCTTAATCTCGTGGAGGATTTGATTCCGTGCGGACGTTTCCGCGATTCATTCCGCTTTCCTTTGTAAACGAGTTTATCTGTTCCGTATTCTGTATTTTGTGTTCTGTGTTATATTAAAGTTCCGGAACATGTGTGTGGATTGTGGCGTGCGCGATTCGATTAATGTCGAAGTCGACGCGCGGACGCAACAGTATCTTATGTTGTATTTCAATAAAAAAAAAATCATAAAATAAAGTAATAAATAATTTTATGATACACGAAGTTGATGTAAAATAGTCTTTAAGTTCGTTTCTAAAAAAATTTCATAATTTTTAAAAAATGATAAAGTGGGTATTTTTAAAAACATTCTTGCACAAATTAATATAAAATACATAATGAAATTTATACAACTTTATTTAAATTATTCTATAGAATTTATAAAATTGTCAATTGAGGAACTGGCAGATAAAAGCCAAAGTATGGATATCGCAAACTTATTATTGTTAAATTTTTAACTAATGTGCATTAAAAATGTACGTTTTAAATCATTTTTGGTCTATCTTTAGTATGGATGTAAACATAAAGATTAGATTGGAATTTTAAGACATACTTGGCATACACAATATTTACAGTTGCAATCAAATTTCATATTCGCACTTTGGCTCTTATTTGTCAATTTCTTATTCCTTGCTACTTCTGTTCTTCGAGCCTATGGCTGCTATTATGCTACTATTATAAAATTATATTAAATTTTTATATTTTTTATCATTTTATATTTTATATTTGCTTAAGATGAACAAAATCGATTTTCTTCAAGGGAATGTTTCACCTTTTTAAAATGCAGAAGAAAAATAAATAAAAAATACGCATCTTTTATTTAACTTTCTAAAATAAATATATATATATAAGAACCCATTTTAATGAACCTAACATTAATTTTGACATATTTTCAAATTGAGTAACATCCAAAAAATTTTAGCCGTCGCTTGTTTATTAAAAAGTTAAAAATTAAATTGTACCTTAAGAATGATAAAAACAAATATTAAATGCGATAATCTGAACTTTTCTGAGCATGAATTTTATATTAGTTGTATATTTAAATATTTAAATGAATGCATGAGCGGGAGAAGAGTGGAGTCCCCCGACTTTCCCTTGCATCACTTCCATCAAATAAAACTAACTTAAGGTAAATCTAATTTCTGTAAAAAAAAACATAAATTAACTTGAATTAGATTAGTTAACTGAGTTATTCATGATTGAATAGTTGTGCGAAATAGTTACTAACAGTAATACTACTACTGATACGTACTAATTTAGAGTGTTTATAAAATTAGCAGAAAAAAATCAAAAACTAGAAATTTATTTGAAATTATATAATAATAAACCTTGTTTCGTATTACGAACATCGGATGGTATGGTGTGGATCTTACTCTTCGCATGGAAAATTAAAAATCTATGTAAAACAGTGCTATAAACATTAAAAACAAAAAATAGTGTAAGGTGCTTTACTTTGCGTGAAAGATTGGAAACTCATGTCAAACTGTATAATAATTCTATAAGAAATTCACAGACGGAGGGAAGGTCCCTTCTCTTATGCTCCCATCTAAAAAAAAATTGACTTAACTCAAACCTATTTCTAATTAAAAATTTAGATTATCTATAAGATAAGTAGCGTTAGAATTGAGTTAATTTTTTTTAGGTGGGAGCGCAGAGGAAATAATTTCACTCCTCCCCTATTCACAAGTGGCATCATAATAACCTTTTAAAAAAGGTGAAAAGGCGCCACATATAAAAGTATACATGTCAGTTGTGAAAAACTATTATATATACTTAAATCCTATTACAAAATCCTACTACAAAATCCTACAAAAATAATGATCAAAAAATTGTGCCAATTGAAAATAAAAAATCATACAAATATTCTCACTGAAAACAATTGTACAAAATAACTGTTTTAATTTTTTATAAAAATAATGATATTAAAGAGTTGTAGTAACTAAATAAAAATTTATGCTATATTGTTATGTTCCTGATGGTGTTTGTGATCTTATCGAGTCGGCAAAGAAATTGAAAAAGATTGTTGTTGATCATGGTGTTGTTTACATTTGTGTAAAGTAGTAATCATCTTGAGTCGGAATTTTGCTATCGTGCGGAGCGAACGCTTTCCACCGATATTATAAACATTGTAGTTATTTCTGTTAATGTGTTTGTGCTTGTTTACCTCACTTTAATTATTAAAGTTGTTATTCTTTTTTAACCGAGAGTTTTATTATTTCCCAGCGCGAGTGCAATATCGTGTTACATGATTTGATTTATTTCGAAGTTATCGCGCGGACGTAACAATATATCCCATTTAACCCTCCAAAAACATTTTTGTTTCTAATTGTGAAACAAAATATTTCAGATAAAAATTATTTGGTTTGACGTGTGTCATCTGGTGATTAATTTCCATTTGACTTTGAAACAAAATTCAGAGTTATTTCAAAATCCTCTATTTTTTTTTATTGCGTATTATTATAGCCCTTCTTGAATATTTTCAAAAAATTATAAAGTATTCTTTATTAAGTATTTTTTGAATTGTTTTATATACTAATCAGATACATTTTGATATATTTTGATATAAAATATAAAATATTTCAAAAAATATTTAATTTGAGATAATTTTACTGAAATACTATTATGCACAAAATAATATGATGCATGAATTAATGTATTAAAAAATTGTATAAAAAAAAGTTGTAAAAACTTACATATTTTTTCTTCAAAATAATAATTTTTATTATATTAATTGATTTGTCTCATTATTCTGTACATAAATGTATGACGGTAAAATTATTGAAAACTAAATATTTTATGAAATATTTTATATTTTATAAAATATGTCAGATTCAAATATGTCAGATTCAAAATATGTTAGATTATGATATAAAATAATTTTAAAAATACTTAATTATAATGTTTTGGAAATATCTCAAAAAGAACTATAAAAATATGCAATAAAAAAGAGATTTTGAATCAAAAAAATAAAAACCTCTAAATAAAGATGACGATCTTGAAATAACTCTGGACTTTAATCTAAGATCAAATCACTGTTCGGATCTCGACAAGATCGTCATCCGATGGTTGAAATTCACTCAGAATTGTGTAAGAAGCGAGCGCAATGCGAATCCGAAGATTCACTGGATGAACGGATGTGGATAAAAAAACTCAGTAAATATGCATATTAGGTTACACATCATCGATGACTTTCACTTTGACATATGTTGTCAAAGACATGATCTTGAGTAACTTTTTCTTATAACTTAATCAGCGGTCTCTTATAGCTTTTGAGATATTTAATGTTAAAGTTTTACAGTTTTAATGTATTTTCGGTAATTATTGACATATATTGTCAAGGTCATGACCCTGAGTAACACAAAAAAAATTTTAGCCATCCGTCACTCATCATTAAAAAGTTATTAATAAAAAAAAGTTTGAAATATACTAAAATACATGCATGGACAGAAAGCACGCGCGCGCTCGCACACACGCCACGCTCACATACATACACACGGAGGAGTGCAAAAGGGGCCTTCGGCCGTCTACGCCCATCTCGCCGGTAGACAAAGTGGACCTTGCTTTACAATGTAGTATTACTTTGTAAGTTGTAAAGCGAGGTCCGCTCTGCCTACCGGGGTGTGGGACGGGGGGACTGAAGATTCCCCCTTGCGCCCTCTCTTG
Organism: Cataglyphis rosenhaueri; assembly: GCA_039654425.1. Classification (NCBI taxonomy): domain Eukaryota; kingdom Metazoa; phylum Arthropoda; class Insecta; order Hymenoptera; family Formicidae; genus Cataglyphis; species Cataglyphis rosenhaueri. The sequence goes on along the minus strand of JBCEWD010178211.1, from coordinate 6,934 downwards.
CGTGCGTGCGTACGTGCGTGGTGCGTGCGTGCATGCGTGCGAGCGCGGGCGCGCACGCATTTTTTGTCCATGCATATACTTTGATGTTTCAAAATTTTTTTGTTAATAACTTTTTAATAAGCAACGGGCTTCACTATCAAAAAGTTAGACACAGAGGTTTGTGTTGAAACTCGCTTTGCGTGAAAAGTAAAAAACCCAAAGAACTTCGCATCTGGAAATGTAAACAAACACTTTTTCTACGTTTGATCTATGCAAATACAATGTAAACAATTCTTATTTTATAATAAAAAATTCATTAAAACTTTGAAATCGCATCTCTTGGAATAAGGATCTAAGACTATAAGAGACCGTCGATTAATTTATAAGGAAAAGTTACTCAAGCTCATGTCTTTGACAACGTCAAGGTCAAAGTCATTGGTGAAGTGTAACCTAATATGCATATTTACCGAAAATTTACGAGACTAAATGTTAATGAAACATTTATTTTAATATCTTCAAAGCTAGCGATGAAACGTATTCTTATGATTTTTGGAAATTTTCTAATATGTCTAATTTTCTAATATGTCTTAAATTTTTGCCTTTTCCACGTATCGGATCTTGAAGGGCCTCTTGCTAGAAATCTTCGCGACTTAGGAAATCTTGACCACAAATGTCGGATATATAGAGCGCGAGGCAAAGAACATTCGCGATACGATTAATAATCGTCGATTCTCGGACTTCACACCTTCCATTTTTGCACTAAGTAGATAACAAATAACTTATCACAATGAAAAAACGAGTAATTTATCACAATGAAAATTTGAAGAGCGATTGCAAGTGAGAATGTTCATTGAGAATTTAAAACGATAACGATTAGAGCTATACGACATCACCTAATATAACAAGAACAACATAAAAAACTGGCGAGTTTCGATCAGTTTGAATCGTCATTGAAAACAGACTAAATCGAACGACCGCTAAGATTCACGATCTATCAATTAATAATAGAAGTTTTTTGATACAGAATGTTCGAGAGTTTAGTTTTTCATAGTTTTTCATGTCGAAAGACATGACGGCGCGCGCTCGAATACGCATCAATTGGCTGAATGCGACATTGTTTTATACTTGCTCTTGTTTTGATTTAACGGCTACTGTGAAATTGTTCGACTCTTGAACTATCATCATCTAATGATTCTCTTGAAACAACTTTTGTCTAAAGCATTTTATACAATGAGAAGTAAAAATTGTTTGAAGCATTTTATACAATGAGAAGTAAAAATTGTTTGAAGCATTTTATACAATCAGAAGTAAAAAAGTTTTTTGTTTTGGAAGGGAGGGAGAGTAAATTAAAATTGACATCCTGACATAATTCAAATTCAGGCTATCAATTAAGTTTATCGAAAATTCAATCGGTTCAACCGTTATTTAGGTCTGATAACACAAGTCTATAGAATTTTATATTTTTTTTGCGGTCTGGAAAAATCAAGTAGTTTTTTATAGTTTCTTTTTGCGCTAAATATAAATCTGCAAAGTGAAATAATTTATCAGATTTTTGAGAAACATGTTAAAACCAACGAAAAACGTGTTTTTTACTGTTTTTGAAAATTGCTATGTGTAAGAGACTTCAAGCAAGGCCCAAATAAAAGCTTGAACAATATATTTTAATATAAAAATATTGAATCTTTTATCACAGATATCATTAAACTTCAGGCACGCTTTGTTTTAGGAGTTTTTAAATGTAGTCGCACTTACACTTACACGTTTTCAACGATAGCAAAAAACATTTTTGGGGCGTTCCAACTCCATTTAAAAACATGACAGGCTATTTTGCCTTGTAGATTTAGATTCAACGCACAAAAAACTAAATTACTCGATTTTTACAGACCGCACAAAAAATATAAATGAATGAACAAATGTGAGACACAGTGCGACTACATTTACCCCAAAAATAAAACACATCTGAGGTTTGATGGTATCTGCAATAAAAAATTCGATATTTTTATATTAAAATACATTGTTCAAGTTTTAATTTAAGCCCATTTTTGCCAAAAACTTGCACATGGCTTCCTCACAATTTTATTTTCTTTTTTATATAATATCAGTAATCGTAATTACAAATCAGAATGATATGGTTTCCGAGATTCTAGAATAGTTTTCTAATAAGGTGCAATCTGTCATTCTAAAAAAAGCATTTATTCTCTTTTATGTTTTGAAAAAAACCAAAATTTTATAAAAAAGGAACTCTTATCGATTCTAGCCAAATCAATACCAATCATAATTTAATGATATTCTATTCATGTAAAACAATTTAATCTAATATTTTAAAAAATTGCAGAAATTAGATCATAAACAAACATTTATTAAAAAATTCAAAATTTTATAAAAAATGAACCGTTTTAACAATTCTAATCAAATTCAATACCAACCATGCTTTAATGATACTTTATTAATGTAAAAATATTTAGCCCGATATTCCAAAATTTGATGAAGTTAGAGCAATTACATCTTTTTTTTTGGAAAAAGTTAAAATTTTATAAAAAATGAATTCTTTCATCAATTTTCATTAAAATCAATATCAACCATTTTTTAATGATAATTTAATGTAAAAATATTTAGCCTAATATCTCAAAATTTGTGGAAGTTTCAGCATGCACATACATTTATTGAAAAATTTAAAACTTCATAAAAAATAAACCCTTTTACCAATTTTCATCAAATTCAATATCAACCATCATTTAATGATATTCTATTCATATAAAAAAATTTAGATAAATATTTCAAAATTTGCGGAAGTTAGAATAACAACACTTTTTTTTGAAGAATTTAAAATTTTATAAAAAATAAATTCCTTTATCGATTCAAATATAATATCAATCAACCTTGAATGAAGATACTTTATTCATATAAAAAATTTTAGCTCATTATCTTAAAATTTACGGCAGATAATCAAACCACCAAACGTCCTTTGGTGCACATACAAACATACATACACACATAATCGACATTTTGTAAAAATATGTTTTTTTAACGTTTTAGAACATTCTAAACACATTGGCATAAAAATTAAAAAAGAAAATTTTTACACAAAAACAAAGCTTCCTCTATGAGGAAGCAAAAATGATAAAAAATATGTATTTTGGAGGCTTCAAACCCATTTTTCACGAAAACTTGACGTGGTAGGCCATTTTGACTTGTGGATTTGGACTCAGTGTACAAAAAATTATAAGAAAACTACTCATTTTTTTTTAGGCCGCAAAATCTAAAACTAGCACAAGTCTGCAAACTATGTAATCTAAGGTACTCTCAACTATCCAACTTGCATATAAATACTTGAGATGCTTTGTTATCTGCCCCTGACTTGGCGCAAGATACTACCGTGTCTCTTGATAGTTCCAAATGGATTTTCAGATTTACACGCAGAATGAGATCCATCCCGCATACATTATTAAATGCTATTTGATGACTTTTCCCAAAGACAAAGATTTCCATTTACAAAACTTTTTTTGCTAATAACTTTTTAATAAGCATTGAGCGACGATAGACACCCTGCAAATGTTACTCAGAGATATAACTTTGATAAAATATTTTGATCTCAAAGACATTGAGAAGGAGTCTACATTTAAATCTTTAATAAGAAATAATTCTGGGGAAGGTAAGAATTTCTCGAAGCGCAGGAACGCTGGAGCTCCTTCCCGCATTTATTCAAATATTTAAATAACAAATAAAATTCATGTTCAGAGAAATTCAAATTATCTCATTTAATATTATTCTTATTACAATTTAATTGTTAATAATTTTCTAATAAATAACGAGTTAAAACCTTTTAGATGATACTCAAAGTCATGACTTTGACAATATATGTTAAAGCTAAGAAAATTTGGAATAAATTCTCTAATATTTACAACTTTTACTTTACATATTCATATATAACATTTCATATATTCACATATAACACATATTTATTAAAATACGGGTTTTATTTTTATTAAAATTAGAGTTTATTTCTATGTTTATTTTATTTTCTATGCTCATAATATATTTCGTTCAAAAATAATTTTTAAACAAAAAAAAATGATTTTTTTATTACGGATGAATTTTCTAATTATCAATTATAATCTTCAAGAATAGATGTTAAAAAATAATTAATTAAATAATTAATTAATTTCACTCATTTCATTCAATTTCACAATTTCACAAATTAATAAAATTAATTTGAGTAAATATTCACATAAGATCACCATCTTCAAAAATCAATGACCTTGACATTGTCAACTGTTCAACAAGAGAACGTTGTTTACAATTTTCCACGCAAAGCAAGGTTAAACTCAAACCTTTATGTCTAATTTTCCTGATAGTGGAGTCCCCCCATAGGGAAAAAGGCGGAACACACAGTTTTCACGCATATACTTTTTAATGCAAAGTGAGGTTTCAAATGGGTTTACAAGTTTTTAATGAGAAGCGAGATTCAATCCAACCCAATATGTTTAATTTTAATGGTAGTGGAGCCCCCCTGTAAGTGGAACACACGCATACTTTTTAATGCGAAGCAAGATTTTATAATGAATCGCAACTATCTGCGCGGAGTGAGGTTCATCCTATATCGCCTTATGCTTCGGAAACGTAATTATATGATTTCACATGGTTTTGCAATTCTCTGCGCGAAGTCCATCTCATATTGACCTATGCTTTGAACGCTTCGTAAACCTTGTTTCGCATCGCGAAATGAATGAATCTAGTAGAGATTTAGATAAAACTTAAGATTAAGGACAACCTGACCTATTTCAATGACCTTGATATACATGCTGTCCGGTGTCAATCGCATCACCCGTCGTGTGCAGACAGAATAGGCAAAACTGAGGAAAAAGTTCTATATCATTTTTTTCTATAACGCTTAATAAAAAGTTATTAATGAGTGAAGTCCGACCTATCATCGCCGATCTTTAGCTGAAAACATGTTCGGTGTACCGCGCGCCTGGTAGTGTGCGTGAGCGTTCTTATATTGACAGCTCATCGACATGCGTCGACGGAAGATCAGCGATGACAGGCCAAACTTCACTCAATAATAACTCTTTTACTTACTTACGCGCGCGCGCACACACAACACACACACACACACCCACACAACCACAAACCCACACACACACATTCACACTCACACACACTTACACACACATTCACACTTACACTCACACTCACTCACACTCACTCACACTCACTCACATACACACACACATCCCTACCACGCACGCACACACCCCTACCACGCACGCGCGCACGCACGCACGCGCGCACATACGCATTGAAGATGCAAAGGGGGCCTTCAGCACTCATCCCGCTGGTAAGCAGGGTGGACTCACTTTACAACTTACAAAGTACATGCTACATTGTGCGCATGCGCGCTTCCTGTCTGCGCATGTATAGAATATGTACAGAACTTAATCTTAAGTTTTACTGAGATTTATATTATAAAACATACATGTTGTCTGAAAATTGCATATAATTCATGAAAATTCTTTTGTTAATAACTTTTTAATAAACTATGAGCGATAGCTAAAACCTTTTAAATGTTGTTCAAGATCATGACAACATATGTCAAGGTCATTGACTTTTGAAGATGGTGACATTATGTGAATATTTACCTTAATTTGTTGTATGTTTTTTCGTTAATTAATAATTTTATTAGCAAATGCAAAACTTTTTAAAAAAATAAGTTTATATGTCAATGATTATGGCATAATTTTTTATATTTAAATTTTTAATAATGTTACTTATTTTTTTTTTTATAGCATACCTTTAACAAAGGCATCGTTATTCGATCGGCGAGGATAGTCAATAAATGTTCGATGGTATCAATTTTACGAGTGATTATTTGCAAACCAAGGATAGTTGTAGCACATTTAAGAAATCGCGTCTGAATGTTTGTTGGCACATCCTGGACGTAACGACGTTGAGAGACTAACCGTACGATGTTATTGTAATATAAAGCGACAATAATATGCACATTTTTTTTCAGGTCTGCTTCGACGAATTCCAAAAATCTACAAAATGTTTAAATTTAACTTAATTTTAAACTTTAATCCTTTAATTTAATTGTGAGGAAAATCTCATATAATATATACTATTGTAAGAAAAATGCACAAAAGGAGATAAGATTATAGATAAAACAAACTATATATAATAATATTTATAATAACAATATTTACTCTGTATATATAATATTTGTGATAACAAATAATCCTTCTAAAAAAACCTTACAAAGGTAAAAAAAATATGCCAAGTACATAAAAAATCCTAACTTGTACGCAAAAAATTACTAACAAAAATCTTAATATTTTTCTCTAAAAAATAACTTTTAAAAAAATTTTCCCTTGAAAAATAATTTTCACGTAAAAAAATAAAAAATCAAAAATCAAAACTAAATATGAAATCAATAGTTAACTAGCCAAGTACATAGAAATAGTTCAGTTTGTAAAGAGTTGTAATTTAAAATAGTATTTGTCATAAAATCAATCTTGCATTTATAGAAATATTATAGATTTTCACGAAAAAATTAGAATGCATTTTATTTCTATCAAGAAATTACATTATTATTCTCCTTCCTTTCAAATAAATATTTTGTATAATATACAAAGTAGCTATTATGTTGAAGATTTTATTACAAATAAGTAAATCATAAAAAACTATTTAATCTTTACTGCAATAATTGATCATTATATTTATTACTAATTTTAAATTTAAAAATGCACTGTGCCAAATTGATCGACTTGTAAAATTAATCATAAGCTTTACCAGATAAGTCCGAAACGAAAAGGATAAAGATTAAAGCGATATAACACATCACTCAATAAGTCTCCGATCTAACTAAGAAAAACAAATTTTTTTTTAGAAATCACGTGGGTCTGTTAACAATGTTGCCATAATGTGTCAGACCGGGGACTTATTGAGTGATGTGTTA
>JBCEWD010177904.1:0-19804 GCA_039654425.1 Cataglyphis rosenhaueri | reverse complement strand
TCGCTACTAGAAAACGAACGCTTCCCGTAGCGAAACGCGGCAGCTTCTTACCGCTGTTATCATTGCTGGGAGTTCTCTTCCTTGGCTAGAGGAGCAGCGGGAATCGCGAATACTGTGAACGATGGCAAAGTGGCGCGACAGCAGCTGCAGCGTCATCATTGCGCGATGTAAGGTCGCGGTTTGTACCTCGCTCCTTACAAACGTGAAAGCGGTGCGTCCGCTTTGAGAAAAAAAGGAAGTGTTAAAAAAAACTTAAGCGTAAGACACTAGGAAATCTCCCACCCATTGGCGTAACGACGTGTTGAATCGCACTGCAATATTCTCGCGCGTGCCTCACTTCAGAGACGTAATTATGTGCGATGCTCTTCCGGCTCGAGCGCACCGTTACTAGAGCGGTATCGTGAATCTAGACGAGACCGGACATTCATTGACATACTCGAAAAAGAGCGACGACGCGATCTACTACGACAGTTTTGGCAATCTTCGACCGTCGCTCGAACTCGAACGTTATCTCGTATGCGACACAATTATTCGATATAATCGTAGTTCTCCACAAATGAGCGATCAGAACATCTGCATAATTGTGTCTGAGATTTTTCCGAGAGATCGATTGGAAAAACTTTCGACTGTAACATCAAATCGCTCGTCGATCGAACGCAGTTCGCTCGCACTCATTAATCATGTCGCTGACTCTCACGCTATCTCGATGAAGCAGCATCCTCAAGCAGTGGCGAGCTATTTTCCGCCTCTAGATCTGAGCGATGGCGATTACGAGTTGGTTCTTACTACTTTCGAAACCTACACGATACCGAATGTAAATTCCGCGAAAAATAAATTTTATTTCGACGATAACGATGAGATTATCGTGATTTCCGTCGGATCTTGTGAATTAAACGCTATAAAGGCTATATATCTTAGAACCGAAATTCATCGCAAATGTCAAACGGAAGAGAAGGAGCGAAAACAAGGCAAGGAAGAATCGAGATCGAATAAGAGACGAGGAAGAATCAGAAACGAAGGACGTCAATTATACAGAGTTCCAGAACAACCTTCCGTCCGTAAAATGACGTATTCCTGACGTAATTTTAAGACATTTTCTTCTTTATCAAAATTTTATTTAAAGCATTTATATTATAAGATAAAATAGTTAGCGACTCATGCGGTGATAATCACACGTCGGACGGTCAGCTGCGGCGGGCGTTCGCGGCGCGTCGTGCCGCGCCGGGACTGCCTGCTTTCTGTACTCGACGCGTGATTTGCTAACTATTTTTGCTTGTAACTCAAAAATTACGCTTCAATTTTGGTAAAGAAAAAATTGTTTTAGAATTGTATCAGGAATACGTCATTTTACGGACGGAAGGTTGTTCCGGAACATCCTGTATATACAACGTCGACGATCACGATGACGACTTTTTCAAAGACGAAAATGACAAAGGTGAACGGGTCATAGAGCTGCGCGGAAACAATAACACCATGAGAAGCGAAATCAAATGTGTGTATTGGGTAAATTTTACAAATCTAATAATATCAGTTCGCTGATGCGCTTTTCGTCTCGTATACTTCAGCCGAATAAATGGTATGCTTCCGATAAACCGGTAGATATTATGGCCGTTAACATTACTCGTAGAATATAACATTACGACAGAAGCGTATCACAACGACTAATCCGCGCATACTATACACGAGTTCGTGCCAAACGTTCCGAATGGATATAAAGTGTCAGAGATTCCGGCGCGAATCATTTATCTCTCGCGGATCTATCATCACGCGAATCATCAACGATATCACCGTGCGTGTCGTGAACCAAAACGGAAAGTTGATCGATTTTCGCGGCGAGGAAATAACAGTTTGTCTGCACGCGTGACGAAGAAAATAGAGAAGCACGTGATGCTCTTCGTGAACGAATCGAATGTGAGATACGCACCCATCGCCGCCGTAGCGTCATCCATAGACGCGAAGAGGAAAGATAAGAAGTGGAACGGAAAATTAACCGTTGCCAACGCGGTTTTTCTGCGCTCCTTAAGTCTCGTTGTCTCGAAAACTCGTCCGTGAAATGAGCGGTATCCTGAGCATCGCCGAAGAACCGATCTTCGACGATCGCATCGTCAAAATCGAGACTCACACGTACAATCTCTACGCCAATACCACATTCGGTAATAGCGACGAGATACGAATTTCTATAACAACAGGATCTGTATGTTATTATGCAAAAGTTTCCTTTATATCGAGGGCAAACTCGAATCGAAGAAACCATCGAACATGGAGGAAGAAAACTCGAAATGATGAAAACGATGAAATTGGTGAACAATTGTGCCATGTTTATGTTAGAAGAGATTCATTACGAGCGGGATGGAGATTGATCGAAACAGAAACGTCACAATGAGCACGATCAAGAATTACGCATCGCTGACGGTCAAGAGAGGCAAAGTATTACAGAACGCCGGATGGGACTTGGCGGCGAAGAGTTATTCGCCGATCGACGGTTTCAACTTTTGCATATTCCTCAACGTGTTGCTAAGTTTCTGCGAGAATTACAAGCGCGTCGTGATCAACGCGCGACAAGAACTCATTCTGATACGAGCGCGTAACGATCACAACTGCGTCATATCGTGCGATTCGCATGAACCTAAGATAGTTCTATTAAAATACAGTGGCGAATGCCTCATGTAGTATTAAACGATGTTAATAAATTGAAGCTATTATGTACGTTAGATAGCGGAAGATATCTGAGCGCCGCTTTTCGCTCGTGGGATCTTTTTGCTCGTGAGAGTTTCCGCTGTTGCAGAGCACGACCAAACACTCGTGGGCGGTTAAAGCGGCAATGCAACTCGAGAAACCGCGATACGTTATCTTCGCATTGCAATCCGGAAGGAAAAACGTTTTATGTCAAGATCCTTCCCTGTTTGATGATTGCAAATTGATCAACGTCAAACTTTATCTTAGTTCAAATTTTTATCCGTACGATGATATGAATCTGGATTTTGAAAATGATAAAATCGCCGTATTATACGATATGTACTCGAAATTTCAAAAAAACGTACTACGGCTATGGTAAGGACGAAGCGCTTTTTAATCTAGTCAAATTTAAAACATACGGTCCGATAGATCATCGATTGTTCTCGACAGAACGAATCAATTAAGAGCGCCACTGTAGACATTCGTATAGAGTTCGATTGCAAAGAAAACGTATCTTCTAATACCATAACTTACTGTCTTATCATTCACGATCGAGTCGTGGAGTACAATCCGCTCACCAATGCCGTGCGCAGAATTGTATAAACTAATATAGCGATAATTAAAAAATATGGAGGGAGAATAAAGCGTTGAAAAATAGAAAATCTAGACAAATAGACATTCTAACTTCGACTTGCGACGACGATCATTCTAATTTCGACTCGCGGCGACGATGAACATACCGATCTTTGCTGACCTTTAACGTTTCGTCGTTTCAACGAAAAATTTATCGTTAAAGAAGCAGCCGTGTTAAAACACGGAGCGGAATCGACGCATCACATTTTCCACGCGCCGATGTTATGGGATCTACTATCGAAGGCAGAAGAAACGCAGGCGTCTTGGTTGATCACCAAACATCATTAGCTGAAATGGAACGACAGTCACGTCAATTAAGAGACTCGTTCGAGACGCCGTATGCCGTGGAGCGAGTCCCGATTCAACGATGCAAATATACGTTAAAGGCTACGAGAAGAAGAAATAGCTGACCAAGATTCTGGGAACCGTTACTGAAAATCGCGACCGTAGAGACCATCGACGCCGATTACAAGGATATCGGCCGTCTAGAGACTGGACACTTCGCGGGCCCTTCGCTGCAAGTTTCACGCGAAAAAATTCACAGAATTGCGCATTGAAGAACGTCTGCAAGTTGCGCAACTGATGATTATAACGACGCATGATATTGAGGATTAATTTAAATTATATAATCATTTATAGAATCATTTATATAATCATTTGTATAATTATACTGTAAACCATATTATATATCATTGTTATATATTATGTTATATTATATATTATGTTATACATCATATTATATTATTATATTATATATCATGTTATGTAATCTATAAATTTAAAAAATATATTTTCGTACATTTAAAAATGTATAACCATATTACACATTATGTGATATATCATGTTATATACTATTATGTTATATGTTATATATTATATATTATATATTATGTTATGTAATCTATAAATTAAAAAAATATATTTGTCATATATTTAAAAATGTATTCGTTATATATTTAAAAATTGTATTTGTCATATATTTAAAAAAATGTATTAGTTATATATTTAAAAAATATATTTGTTATATATTTAAAAAATGTATTCCTTATATATTTGAGTCACATCTTTCTCTTATCGCAACCGCGATAGTCGCTTGCTGCATCTCTCTTTTTGTAATGATCAATTAACAGAAGAAGAGAACAGGATAGCCGATATATTCACGTATGGGAAAAAAGAGAACATGGAGAGAAAACGACATTAAATTATCGTTTTAAATATATTTTATATTATTATATATTATATTTATATTTTATATTACAGTATATATAAGAAATGTATATAATAAATGTATATAATAAATGTATAATAAATGTATAATAAATATGTGTATATACGATAAATGCGATTTTTCTAAAATCGAAAATAAAAAACAGTCGTTAGTAGCAAATAAATATTTTATGCATTTCAAATTTATAAAAAATACTCACCGTATTATATTTTTTCATCGCTCACCGACGGTCCGATCTTGTCATCGCTCACCGTCGGTCCGATCTCTTCGTTGCTCATCAATGGTCCGATCTCGGCACTCACGGTCCGATCTCACCGTTGCCGCGATCGTGTGCTTCGCGTAACATTGCGTGAATCTTCTTGGCTTGCTCGGCTGCGTTTTTCATTTTTTTAATTAAATCGGGAAGCGCCTCTTGCGCCTCTCCCTAACGGAGTCTTTTACCTTATTTTTATAAAATAAAAAAAAACAATGTGAAAAGACAAATATTGTTCGCAAACGCGCGTCGAATCACGAATTAATTATATATTATACTTACATTAATTCGAGAATCTCCTCGCGTCCTTCCAATCGCAACTCTATCTTAAAGTAGTCGGACTGTCCTCCAGCACGCCTTCTGCCGCTTTTTGAAAATCAGTAGAGTAATCTTGCAGAATATTAGCCTTTATGGCTATCAAATCGCCATTCACGTTTACATATTCGGACGATTTAACGATACGCGATATTAAATTATTATACAATCGTAGTTATTCACTTCGCGCGCTATGACACTCTAGCATTCTTTAACAATGACTGCGCATTTTAAACCGACTAACGCGCGAATATCGCGATACGATTCAAATTACGTCATCCTTCCTCTATTACGTGATAATAAAAATTATAGTTGCAAAAAACAAAAAAGATAATTGCATCATTCTTTCTCTATTGTAAGATAATAAAATTGAAAATCGCAAAAACAAAAAGAGAATCGTTTAAAAATCTCAAATATTCCACTTTTGTCATTGTAGAAAGGAACTTTTTGAAATAAATGTTAACAAAAAAATTTTACTCGATATACATTTTTATCGTATTACACGAGTAAAATGTATATCGATTTTATGTATTACGTATTAAGTACTACGTTTTGCGAAACGTAATACACGAAAAAAGAAAAATAAACGTAAATAATAATAAATGCGCGTAATCGATGCGCGTAATCGATGCGTATAATCGATACGCGTATCCCGGATACCCAACCTTTATTAAACGAATCGTCAATGCATTCGCGTTCGAAAAGATAAATAAAAGTAGAAATTGCAAAATAGAAATTGCAAAATAGGAAACGATAAGAAAGGTTCAAGAATTTTCTAGAAAACGCGTCACTCGAATACTCGAACAAATCATCGACGCATCCGCGTCTACCCTTCTTTCTTTTTTCGTTCTAACGCTCCTTCCCCCATCTCGCATCAAATTCGAACAAAAATGAAAAATAGGCGTTTCCTCGAAGGCGCGAATCGATCGCGTTCGATATCCGCGACCGATCGTTCCTCGCGCATCCCTCTTGATCCGCGTGATGGCCGCGAGAACGGCTTTTCTTGTCCTAGCAACGACGCTCGTTGCCGCAACATCCGCGACAACGATCGAAAAGACGGAGACGATCCGCTTCCTGCGAGCGTACAGTTTTTTGAGCATCGACGAAAAATCGCTGTCGTCCGATAACGCGATATCTCTGTGTCTCGCGCTATCGCTATTTCAAGAATATTATCAATTATCCAGTAATGGCGCATTAAACGTCGACATGATTAATCTCATGCGTAAACCGCAATGCGGTCTAGCGGACATTCCCGATCGCCGAATACAGCCCTTTCGCAAGAAAATGGCAGTAGTATAGGAGCCACTATGGTGAGACCAGAATGTCCTCCCTTTTCTCCTCTGACGCCAGCCCCCTGCTGTGAACCCAGGCCCTTTGCTCCCCTGCGCTGGTACCTGAGGAAAAAAGAGTGGGGACTCGTAGACGTCCACGAGGCAATTTTATTTTTTTTTAATTTTTTTATTTTTTACCGGGCTAGTAGAAATATTCGGGCTTGAACCTGGGCTTTCCGCTTTTCTGGTTTGGCTCCTAGTGTGCTGAGCTAACTGAAATCTTACAAGAGTGAGAGTTAGATGGAGTATTTATGGAGAGAAATAGGTCTCTCTGACCCAGAGGGCCAGCGCTCCGATTGGTTTCTTATAGTGGCCGGCAGCTTGATTGGTTCCGACGAGCTGGAAAAACGAGACAGAAAATAGTGCAAGAGAGAAAGCCGACAAGATGTCTGACGTGTCAACAACCAATAAAATAGCGTCGAAAACAGCAGAGTTGTCCCATGACATCCCCTCCTCCTCCCCCTTGTAAAAAACCGAAAGATATGCGACATAACATCTTCCCCCGACCATCCTTACGGAAAATCGTGCTGCAACACGCGTGTCGCCCACCCCTTCTACCTTCTTGCTGAAAAAAGAAAAATTGGCTAGTGTATAATAAATTATCTGATATGAAGATGTACGGACGAAATACAAACGTTCATGTTTGGACACGACTGTCCCGATGGTCAAGGGATGTTACGCAGGTAGACGTGCATAGTGACGTTATCGTTAGAGACAAAAGGAAGGATTTTATATTTAGGTATGCGAGTGTTTTCGATTGACGGAGGTTTAAAGCGGTATGATGTCACAGAGGCTAGGAAAAAAAAAGGAAGGAGAGAAAAGGAAAAAATTAAATGTTTTCTCGGAATTACTTAAATAATTAATAACATTTTTATTTATATTGCAGCAGAAATACGATGTTCTATACAAATTATTTACATTTAAATATATAATATTTACAACATTTACAAAAAGATGTTAACTCTTAATGGTTGGCGGAAAATATGTGAATTCGTTACTAAGTTATTATATACAGCGATAAAAGTGTGAGAGTCGAGAAAAATGTAAAAAATTATTTATCTATTATATATATCCCTATGGTAGTGAACAACGACTATTAATAAATCTACGTTTTATTAATATAGGCTCACATATTTTGGTTTCATCCCGCGTTACTAACTCATGAAACATAGTACGCCGAATTGCTCTGAATCGTAAATTTATCGAAGTTTCAGCTTTTTCGTCGTTCTTTTCATTTTCTGTTTTTTTAGCTAATAATACATCCCTAATACTATTAAAATTAACAAGCCGTAAGTTTTAATAATTTAAAGTAATATCTTTAACTTTACACGATTCATGCGTTCGACTATCTGGCGTGCGTACGATATAAGCATAAAATTTCGGGCCATCGGATACGAACGCTTCGATATAACTGTCACTGCCGTAGCTCTCGAGCTCGTCAGTCATATCGTCTAAAAAATTTCCTACGCGGCTTATATTCGTTCGGATCGCCGCTGCTCACATAAGTACATGAATCTGTATCATAATACAAAACACGATGTTATAATCGCTCTAAATAAGAGTATAATGTTAAACAAGCTTGTGCAGTCATATATGCCGCTATCACGACATTAGTCAAGGGGGAGGAAATAACAGCTTGTCGCAGTCACCATGAAACATATATTACCTCGTCATTCATCGGTAGTATCGGTAATTTCGTGCTCGGCATTCGTGCTCTGCGTTCTCATAACTTCCGTATTAGTCAAATTGGATCGTTGACCGAATTTTGCCCAAAAAGAATTTAAGCACAGCTTCGCGACAGAACGTAAACCGGGATTTTGCACCATGTTGCGTTTATCGATAACAATACCTTCGGTTTTTTCCTATTCCCGTAAATATTGTTCTTTGTCATCATCCTCGTTTTCCCCGCATTCGCTCAGTCATCCACTGGCTTTTTGCTTAAATAGCAAGAATGTATTTATATATTCGGCGAATAATCCTCCTTGATGCGTCGTGTGATCGAATTAGCTGACTTTGTGCTGCCAAATCTCACTTACTGCCGTCACGAGATAATCTTTTCCGACGGCCTTGCATAATTCGCAGGACACTCAAGTATCCTCGAATTTGCGCTCATCCGCATTGTCATATGTACATGTTTGCAAAAAGGTTTCACAGCAACTGCGACACAATGCGAAAAGTAATTTTCCCTTTGCATGATATGGGAGTACGGGATGAAATAGATTACGCGGAGCAAGTACTCTACAACGTGTGAGTTCTTCCATTGTATTAACATTATAATTCGGCGCCTTCCCGATTAATGTGGAACATTCATCGCCATAAATATCGGGATGACCGATTGGGAAAGCATCTGTTTTTAAAACATATGAATATATAAGGAACATACGTCCACGTTACGTATTTTTTCCGTACCCTCCTGTAATCTCATATCGCGTCAGGATATTACCCGTGCATCCACGGAAATGCATCGCGCGGAGATGTTTTTACGCGGGTGGTTATTGAGATATTCATTTCACATGCATTTCACGATTATATCGCATATCACGATCAAAAGAGCATCTCCACTTTTCCATTACAGAGTATTTTCGTTGACGCAGTTTTCACGAGATTGCGAGAGTTCGCTCATAACGCGAGTCGATTGTATCCTTATAATCCAATGATGAAATCGATCTGTCGCGATTTAAAGGAAAGCAAGACGGACATCCGTACCAAAAACATCCGTGAAATTGCAGTACATGAGATTGCATCGTACCCGACGTATCAGATGTTTCATAATATCCATCGACGAGCGTGTCATCGATTGTACGACTTTATTCATGTTATTTACGCGCGCGCCCTGAGTGATTTATAGAATGGCCGAGCGCTCTATCCATATCAACCACTGCAAAGCTTTACGCGAATAATTACTCGCTTTTCTATATCCGCCAGCAGGAATGACCAATCGTATTCAGCTGTAAAAAGTTTTTTCGAAAACCGGTCATACACGTTGAAGCGATAGTCATTTTCTTGAACGGACATATATTACCGCAATCTATAAAAATTTTTCTAAACGCCATGCATGTTCGTCGAAGAATATCAACATCGCGATACGAGTAACGAACAATCTCGCGCTGAAAAGCGAATACGGCGTTTTTTTGTAGCATGTCGCTGTGCCAAGTGATAAAACGTTCGCGCTCTTCTGATTTCATAGTTTCCGGCGAGTAATAATGTGCATCGAGTAGGAGCCGATATACGCTTGATTTTCCACAGTGTTAAATAGATGTGGAAAGATACTTTTATCCGACGTATCTTGTAAGCCGAAAGCCTTTGGTGATTCGGATAAGCACATTGACATGTAATTAACACTGTCGATAAATTTCGTATGTCCTTTAACCGTTAACACGATGACTTTTAATCCGTTTAAAATTACTTTAAGCTCTAAATTATCGCGGTCTTCAACGATGTGCTTGAAAACAAATTGAGCGTCAAACTGTTTTACCGTGTCGGAATATGAACTCTCCCGCACCAACGACAACGCATGACATGTCGTTCTCTTTCGCGCACTCTTCGCAAATCTATTGTGCGACGCAAAGCGTAGGAATGTGTCTTTTTACGGTCGTCGTACCTTCGAGCGTCTCGTCTTGTCGCGTTTCAAAATCGTAAAAAACGAATGCTACGCGTTTTTTCTTGCACTCGTATGCTCGTTTACCGTCAAATTCTATACTCTCCTCCGCGCTATGTGTTAGCGTCGTTATCGTTAACGTTGCCGATGATGATGAAGACGCTAGTTTTACAGAGGAGTCATTATCGCGACGGAGAGACTGCATGTAGCATAAATGATTTTTGGATTTCGGCGAACGGCATAGTTTACAATAAGAAACGCCGCATTCGTGTCTAATTTAACAACGCGCCCACACTTGTCGCAAAAGCGCACGACCTTGCAAATATTTTTTGATTTACCGTCGTACGATTTTTCACTACGATGACGCTCGAAACACTCTGTGCCGAAAAATGCTCGATTACAGGAGCATTTTCCGCGTCGGTTTGTTTACACGACAGCAAAGCAAAACAACACGGGCATTTATTCGGGCAGCGGTTTTATCGTTCCTATATTACACGGCACGCAATAATTTCTACATCCCGCAGCAGCGTTTAAATTTATGATAGGATTATAATGCCACGAACGCTCATAATACATAATATTCAACCGTAGCGCGGGTTCACGTTCGAGAGAAGCGAGTAATGCGATTTCATCGTACAGGGGCTTTTTATCCCGACCAAAAGTACTAAAATTATAAACTATAATAGCTATATTATCAACGGCGAGATATCGTTGAAAGCGCTCGATTTCCTGAAGTCCGCATCCTCCTTCCGTATAGTAACACTGACATTTCTCGTTAACTGTAATGCGAGCTCTTGTTGAAGCACAGATTGCGGGTATCTTGAGACAATCCATTTCTCGTGTAATTTTCCCGTACGCAAGTTACCGCGTTCACAGTAAATTCGCGTTAGTGCTAGAGAGCGGGGAAAACATAAATTGTCAGAATTACCGATCGTTATTATCGAGCGTTTTGCAATGTCTTCGTGCGTTAATTTATGATGTCCGCGACCTGTAGGACGGCGATTAAAAACGCATATGTTGAACTGTTGCGCAATATCGTGTCCACCCGCACTTTGTGCTACAGAGCTCACGAGCCTCCAAACGTCTTCGAGTGTTAAGTCGCGAGCCGGACAAAACGATAAGTCCACGGGACCTTGCGTTAAATTCGGAGAATGAAACGATAAGCCTACATAATCAGTCGGCTCGCATGAATTTATTCGCATACGAGTGAATTTCACGGAACGCTTTTCTAAAGCGCGATAAAGATTTAAACAGCCTTCTTGCAGCGGACGTATAGCAAAACTCGCTTCTCTTTCGATTACACCTAATCTTCGAAATCGTCGCGTATTTTCGATTAATAATTCTACATGATTAAAATTAATATCTCCGATCTATTGTTATCATCGATGTTGCTGCTCTTTCTCCACTTCGTCTTCCTTCTCTTCCTCCTTCTATTCCTCTTCATCCGTTTCCGTATCCAATGTAGAATTTCGATTGTTCAAATATTACCGCCACTTACTGTACGATAACTAACAGCAATAGTTCTAGCCGACGGCAGCGCCTAGACCTCGATCAAAGCGCCACCCTAACCATAACTGAAGAACGAATAATTAATATATATGGCTGCCAAGTTCATTATATTTTCTTATGAATAAATCTCTTTTCTATTATTTCTCATATAAACCTATGTATTTTATTCACAACCTCGAATAGGTTATGGGCCCAGGTCGCGCGTTCTGGTTGGATAAACACAAAGTTTAGAGAAAGTGAGTCGCCAAACTCTGTGAATCAAAAATAGAAAAACGAGAGTGATAACCGCCACGTGGTGAGATCGCCGGACTCGCACGCGGCTTGAAAAATAATAAAGCAAAGTGCAGTGCGCATGCTGTGCCGTACTGAAAAGACAAAAAATTGTGCATGAATCGTCGAATTCATAAACAAAGACTAAAGACAGTTGAAACAAGATTGAACAGCAGTGAAAGCATGATAACGTGAAAGTTTTTCCGAGATGGCCGAATCTATTTCACAAACGACGCTTGTGCACCGTCTCACCGGCCATAATTTCAAATTATGGAAATTTCAAATGGAAGCGACTCTCAGAGGTCAAGGTCTGCTTGGTTGGGCACACGGAACCGAAACTGAGCCCACGGATACCTTCAAAATTCCTGCATGGACGAAATTGAACAGTAAAATGATGAGAATCCTGATCTCGTCGCTCGAAGCAGATCAAGCACAGTTAATTCTAACCAGTAAATCGGCGAAAGAGGGATAAACTACTTGCAATTTTTGAAAAGAAGAGCGAAGTCAGCGTCGTCATAACTCTGTACGAGGAATATTTCGCTTTGAAGATGTCGGAGACTGACTCTGTAGCAGCATATGTATCAAAAGTAACAAAACTAGCAGCCGAAATCGAAGAACAAGGTGAAAAATTATCCGATAACATTAAAATGTCGAGAATAATAAGCAGTCTAACCTCTCGTTCCGAAATTTCACTGTTTGGTACAATATCAAAGAAGGTAGAGACTTAATTAATCTCCTATCTCGTCTACAACTCGAAAAAGATCAGTATAAGAAAGCAGAAGAGTCTGACAACTCAGCAGCAGCATTTGCAGCCAAGACTGGCAAGCATGCTCTGAAACACGGTCATAGCCACAACAAGGGACCTCCGGATCAAAGGAAGAAGACGATAGCGGATTTGAAGAAGGTGACACGATGCAATAAATGCAAGCAGCTTGGACACTGGGAACGCAAGTGCCCACTGGACAAGAAGATGGCATCACCAGGACCAGAGCTAACCTTCAGCGCAGCACTTGACGACTTGAAGTCAGCAGCCTACAACAGATATCTGGCTTGCAGATTCAGGGGCGTCCCAACACATGACACGAAGGAAGGAATGGTTTTCAGATGATTTATACCCTCAACTGAGGGCTGATCGGTTAAGGTGGGAAGTAATGACGAACTTTCTATTCTTGGTACTGGGACGATAAAAATCAATGTCTGTGATGGTGAATAATGGAAGCCATGCAGACTTGAAAATGTTCAATATGTGGACTGAGCGAAAACCTTTTTTCAACTGGAGCAACTACGTCAAAAGGTTTTGTGATGATTACACGCAGCGATACTTGTGAAATCAAGGATTTGCAAGGCAGCACCGCAGTTTCTAGGTTGAAGACAGTAATAATCTATTTCGAATGGCATTACAAGTTCGATGCTCCAAAATGGCGAACAGTGCAAGAAAAATTGTCATGCTGCGACAATGACATGAACGCCTTGGGCATCTGAACAAAGAGACGATCAAGAAAATGATGAAGAATCAACTCGTACCGGCATCGAGTACAAGGACAACGAGGATTTCTTCTGTGAAGCCTGCCAAATGGGAAAGATGCATCGCTCCTCTCACCCACGCAAAGAAGAGCAACGCCCATCACTACCCGGGGAACACATACACGCAGACGTATGTGGACCCGACGTATGAAAGACGTATGAAAACAATCGCACTAGGTGGATACAAGTATTTTCTATTGGTGAAAAACGAAACATCTGGTTTCCGATATGTCAAGTACATAGTTCACAAGACTGAAGTTTTAGAAAAATTGATAGCAATTCTGGAAACAATTCAGATGACGACAGAGAAGCGAGTCAAGACATTCCGGTCAGATAATGGCCTGGAATTCATCGACAAAGAAGTGGACACCATGCTGCAAAAGAAGGAGATCCAGCACGAAAAATCTGCACCCTACATTCCAGAGCAAAATGAAAGGATCAAACGAAATAATCGAATGATTGAAGGATCACGATCAATGCTATAGGCAAGTGGACTGAGCTCTAGTCTGTGAACCGAAGCTGCAATGTATATCTTCAACAGATCACCAAACTCGTCCAATCCAACTACAACGCTGTTTGAGCAGTGGTTCAACAGAAAACCAGATCTGAGTCATCTGAGAACATTCGGATCTCGAGTGTATATACTCCTGCCCAAGGAAACAGGTAGAACGAAGTGAGACGCAAAGGCGAGAAGCGTTTTCCTCGTAGAACACGAGCAGACAACTACAAACTGCAAAAAACTACAGGTTCTACGATCCATTCGCAAAGAGGAAGAAAATAACAATCAGCTGCGATGTATAAATTAATGAAGAAAAAACCGCCTGAGTAACTACAACTCCCCCAAATTACAAGCGTGGTATTTCAGCAAAATGATGAAGATGGAACAACTGCAGCATCAAAAGATGCTAATCTGAATGACAGTTTCCTGGAATATTTGAAGATGCAGAGGATGATAGCCCGATATGTCCTGCACCAGAACAACGTTACAGGTTCTGCTCATTTATAAATCAGCTTGATCGATACGACGCTTCAGCGAATTTAGCGATAATTGAAGAATTTCAAACATTCGAAGAAGCCATGAAATCTAAAGACGCCCATGTATGGAAGCAAGCAATGCAAGAAGAGCTTGACTCATTTCAGCAGAACAACACTTGGGAGTTGGTGCCATGACGGCAAGGACACAACATGATAGGATGCAAATGGGTGTACAAACTGAAAACACAACCAGGAATTGACGTCAAGCATGCAAAAGCTCGAGCACTTGTAGCAAAAGACTTTCTACAGAAGTATCGATTATACAGAAACCTTTGCTTCAGTTGTACGTTACGATTCAATACGAACAATTCTATCAATCGCAGAAGTGGAAGATCTTAAAATAGGAAAATTTAATATCAAGACAATCTTTCTCTATGGAGATTTAGCCGAAGAAATCTACATGGAAGCACCGAAGGGCTTTGATAGGAGGACAAGATCTAGTATGCCAATTGAAGAAAAGCTTGTACGGACTCAAACAGGCTCCACGAGTCTGGAACACCACATTTACTGAACAGCTGAGAGTCTGCAACCTAGAACAAAGCAAAGCTGACCTATGCGTGTTTTACGGTTTCATTGAACGGAAAGTAACTTAAGTTCTACTCTACGTAGATGATGGTTTGATACTATCGTCAAGCAAAACAGCGAGAAAGTTTTGCACCATCTGACTGACAAATTTAAAGTAACTCTTGGAAACGGAGAATACTACGTCGGACTAGAAATAAAACGCAATCGAGACAACAAAAGGATCTACATCGGACAAGAAGCATACGTCAACAAAATAATCCAGAAATTCAATATGGAGCAGTCAAAAGCCGTTTCAGTCCCTACTGATCCTCACACAACGCTCACTCGCTCAATTGAAGAAGCGGAAATAAGATTTCCCTACAGAAAAACTGTGAGATCTCTAATCTTCGCCGCAATTGTGTCACGCCCCGACATAGCCTACGCCGTTGAAGAAATGAGCAAATTTCTCGACAAATCAGGAAACAGCCACGTCGAGGCTGTTAAACGCATCATTCGGTACCTGAAAGGAACTGCGAAGATGATAATTGAGTATGGCGCTGATACCCTAAAGCTAATCGGACTTAGACTTTGCCCGAAATATAGACACAAGGAAATCGACTACTGGTTTTGTGTTCACACTCGGAGGAGGGACGATCACATGGCAAAGCCACCGTCAATCAGTAGTCACCCTCTCAACTACCGAAGCAGAATTCGTGGCCAGCTGCGAAGGAGCGAGGGAAGTGTACTGGTTACGCCAGCTACTCAAAGATCTAGGCCACGAACAAGAAGAAGCGAGACTGATGATCGCCAACCTTAGTGCAATAAGTCTTATTAAAAACCCAAAACTGTATAGTAAAATTAAACATATCAATGTTAAATTACACTTTTCGGAATACTAATAAGAATAATGTGATATTAGTTAAATATATCGAAACCAATGAACAACTGTCAGATTGTTTTATAAAGCCATTAACACGTGATAAGCTAATTCAAAACACTGTAAAGCTAAATCTCAAAATACAGTAAGCAACGAGTGGAAGTATTCGAATATTACCGCCAATATAACCTTACTGTAAGATAACTAACAGCAATAGTTCTAGTCGACGGCAGCGCCTAAACCTCGATCGAAGCGCTACTCTAACCATAACTGAAGAACAAATAAGTAATATATATGGCTGCTAAGTTTATTACATTTTCTTATGAATAAATCTCTTTCTATTACTTCTCATATAAACTTGTGTATTTTATTCACAACCTCGAAAATCGACGATCAGCATCGGCTTCCTCTTCATTTCTTCTTGCACGCGTGGACTCGACGCTTCCTTGTCAGCGATTCGTCCCCTTTGCACTGTTGAAAAAAAAAATAAATTAAATTATAAATAAAATTTATAAGTTTAAAATTTACGTGCTCGCACTAGTTTATAATTCTTAAAATTGTATCTCACCTGGCGACTCCGCATTATCCGCAGTTGATTCCCTATTTATATCTTCATCGTTCTCAATACGCATTTTTTCTAAAAATTTAATATTTTATTAATATTGATAAAATTTTTACAAAAATTAATATATTTTACTTTTTTATAAACTTACGTGCACATCCCGATTCTTCTTCTTCTTTTTTTTTTCTTCTGCAGGATGTTTTCGACTCTGAACGGAAGACTTTTGCGTAAGATTTCCGGTGGTAGTGGCGGTGGTAGTGGTAATGATGGTGAAGGTGGGATCTACAAATTATTATTATTAATGTGAAAATTTAGATTTTTTTCTCGCGCATTATTTTATAAAAGCTATTTCTCAATTTAAAAGATAAAACATTTCCTTAACAGTTAATCGGTTTCCATTTCGATAATTCGAGAGGATAAAGGCTATATGTCCTCCCATCCTCTTCCTCGTGTCCAAACCAAGCGTTCGGCTTGATGCATTTCTATTATTTCAACCGCAATGTGAAATAACTCATCATAACCGTCGAAATGTCCTAATTTATGCAACACCACGAGTAAAGTATCCGAACTGGCGCACGCAAAATCTCGGAAAACTTCATAATTAATTTCGTCCGGCAGCGCGGGCAAATATCGGCTGTTGAAACGATGCAACGACATCGACAAATTTGGACTTATCACCACACATTTTGACACTACTGCTTTAAGTTCAGCCATTTTATGATAACGATTTCACCAAAAAATATAACACGTATTTGCACACTACGGACGTGTTAGCTAGGATGATGATAAACTCAATAATAAATACTTTTTTTCTATCTCACTGTAAAACATTTATTTAAACCTGTATCCCCACTTTACGCTGCAATTAATAAGTTTACTTGTTAACCGATTTTCTTCGATGATCATAATAGAAAACTTACTTACTAATGCTCTCCTTCATCTTTCTCTTTCTCTTTTTCCTCTTTTTTCTCCTCCTTATGTCTAAATGCCTAGTGTATTTCCAACATATATGATATTTAATAATTTGTTACAGTTGTTAAAATGACTAAATTTATATAACACAACAAATAGAATGGCTAAACTATTGCACGCAAAAATATGAAAAAAAACAGCGTAATTAATTTGCTACGATTCGACCGACAACGCTGACAAATATTGTGGTCAATATTTAACGTTTTCTCGAACCTATCTTTATACTAATACATCTTGATATTATTGCTATGAGTTCTTTCTCGTTTTTTAATATAAAATACAAAATATACATACTTTTACTGTATGGAGCGCGTTTCTGTGAAAGATGATAAATTCGAAAAAACTATAAATTTTTAATTATTTATCATTTTAGTTATTCATCGGTTAATCGTTTACTTAGACAGCGTTATATGGAAACAAGAAAATTAGAATAAATGTTGCCTATCGCACGGTGAGTAATTAAATTATTAACTAAATAATTAAAATAAATAACCAATGACAAATTCAAAAGTTTTATATTTCTCCGCTTATTTAATTACACTCGTACAAATTTTATTTTATTACTCATCGTTAATGATTTACTTTGATGTCATTAGAAAGCCGTGAAATTAGAAAACACATTACTTGTCAATGATTAATTAAATACCTAAGCAGTGAATAATCAAAATTATTAAACGCTGCGGATAAGAATTTTTAATTTCACTTTATTTAGAAATACAAACAAATTCCTTTTCTTCTTTCTGCTCATTTTAGATTTCGAGGTGATTTCCCATGAAAAATTGGAATCCGTATTCATTCAAATTCAGTCATTCGAAGGCTTACTTTCGTTTACGTCGGAAAAGTTTCTCGTTGTCGTTTACTACCACGTTGTCGTGATTATTTTTCAACAAATATTAACAATGGCTGTCCCGAAGAAAGTATCCAGTTTTGTGAAATCTGCCCACGTTTGTGATACTGACAAAACGCCAAAGGTCGTGAGCGGCAGCAACGACAGAAAAAACGAGCAGCGTTATTTATTGCTGTCGACAACGTATGGATTGAATTTGTCCTACACGAAGAAGTTACATGTGGGATTGCATAAACGAGAGCTGTCGCGCCGATTGTAAAATTAACGGGCAATTACATCGACGGAATTTGTCTCGACATCGACACGTGAAAGCAATTCCAAGCCTATATGAAACATATGAGCTTGTATTTGAACGAAAGTCCAAAAATCAAACCGAGTCCGATTATTATTAATAACATTTCCATCGGCTTCACCACCGCTTATAGAACACGGTCTATAATAGTTACATACAAGGAGATCGCCGAACGGGTCACGGATAGCGGCGAGACAGAGGAGCAGGCGCAGCCGCCGAAGAAGCAAAAAACCTACGGTGTTTCCATCGTGATGCAAAAAATTACTTTCCAAGGACTGGAAAACATTGTAAAAAGCGTGAACGCTTATTTGTCTCGGCTAACGTGTGTCGTCGATAGCATCAACGAGTGTGCCAAATAGTATAGTATAGTATAGTATAATTTTATTGAATCCCCTTGGGGTTACAATCTCTTACACTCACACTTACATCTATCTTCACACTATCTTACATTTAACTTATTCTACTTAATCTCTATCTATCTCTAACTGCCTATACACACACACACGCTAATTGCCGTAGTTTGGGACCTCTGCTTCCGGCTCATATGATGTTTCCAGTTCTTTCACACATCTCATTCATATATCCTCTCTCTTCCGCCCACTCTCTCTCTCTTTCTCTCTCTCTCTCCTTCTCTCTCTCTTTCTCTCTCTTCTTCTCTCTATCCCTCCCCCTCCTAACTCTCGTTTTCTACCTAATTCTCAATCCGATCATTCTCTCCATCATTCTCTCCCCCACGTCTTAATCTCTCTAATTCCCTCAACCACTCTTCTCCCTCACCCTTTTCCCCCAGCACCTCTCCCAACAATTCCTGCCAGCTCTTCTCCACCCCTCAGTTCACACATCTTTCCCATACGTGCTCCCATGTTTCCTCCTCCCTCTCACATAATCTACATTTTTTACTCTTTTCCTCCTTCCAGTACCAGTTGTCCCTCATTCCATTCCCCAACCTGTACCTCGCCATCCTTTGCCATCTACTTTGCCCCCAATCTCTTTTCAGGTACTTTGATATTCCACTCCCCTTGATTTTTCCGTAGTACTTGTTGTATCTCGACCCTTCTACCCTTTCCCAACGTTCCTTCTTATCCATCTCCATATCCTTTTTCTCAAAACAGCCGAAGTCTAACGCTCCTTCCTTCTTTTCGCCTCTACCTCCACCATGTCCATGCCTCTGTCTTCAAAGAACCCATATCTTTCTTCTTCCCACTTCGATAGATCTTTCTTCCTCTTATTCCTCTCCCTCAACTCTTCCCAGCACCTCCTTGCGATTCCACTCCCCCTACCCTCCTCCAACCTTGTAACGACCGATGGTCGTTACGAGAGCCTCGCGGACCGACCACCCGTCCGCAGGAGAGGCTGGCGCTCGGCGCCTCATAAAATT
>JBCEWD010177667.1:0-19942 GCA_039654425.1 Cataglyphis rosenhaueri | reverse complement strand
TATATATATCATATGTATTTACATTGCATTTATCACATTTGTTATTTTATTATCACATGTAATCGTATCACATTAAAAAAAAAAAATATCATATAGAATCTATCATTTAAAAAAATAAATGTGTCTCTGAATTCTATGTAATATAACATTTTTTTGATGATTTTTAATAATAAATTCCATGTGATAGAATATTTTTTTCAATTATCGAGTAGTAAAGGCAGTAAGAGCAGGCGCAACTGTTAACACGCAACACAAAAGTTGTGTTTGTGCATCCCACTTTGTTCTACCTGTTTCCTTGGGCACGTGTATATACGCTCGAGATCCGAATGTTCTCAGATGACTCAGATCTAGTTTTCTGTTGAACCACTGCTCAAACGGCGTTGTAGCTGGATTCGACGAGTTCGGTGTTGAGGATATATATTGCATTGCGGACAGCCTTGGTCCACAGGCTAGGGCTCAGTCCGCTTGCCCATAGTATTGATCGTACAGATTCTTCAATCATTTGATTATCTCATTCGATCCTTCCATTTTGCTCTGGAGTGTAGCGTTTCTCGTGCTGGATCCCCTTCTTTTGCAGCATGGCGTCCACTTCTTTGTCGATGAATTTCAGACCATTATCTGACCGGAATGTCTTGACTCGCTTCCCTGTCGTCGTCTGAATTGTTTCCAAAATTGCTACCAATTTTTCGAAAATTTTAAACTTGTGAACTATGAACTGGACATATCGGAAACCAGATGCTTCGTCTTTCACCAGTAGAAAATACTTGTACTCACCTAGTGCGATTGCTTTCATGGACCCACATACGCCTGCGTATGTGTTCCCCGGGTAGTAATTGGCGTTGCTCTTCTTTGCGTGGGTGAGAGGAGCGATGCATCTTTCCCATTTAGCAAGCTTCGCAAAAAAAATCCTCGTTGTCCTTGTACTCGATGTCGTTAACGAGTTGATTTTTCACCATTTTCTTGATTGTCTCTTTGTTGAAATGCCCAAGGCGTTTATGCCATTGTCGCAGCATGGCAATTTTTCTTGCATTGTTCGTCATTTCGGAGCATCGAACCTATTGCCATTCGAAATTGATTATTACTGTCTTTAATACCTAGAACTGCGGTGCTGCCTTGCAAATTCTTGATTTCACAGGTATCGCTGCGTGTAATCATCACAAAACCTTTCGACGTAGTTGTTCCAGTTGAAAAAAGGTTTTTGCTCAGTCCAGGTACATACTGAACATTTTCAAATCTGTACGGCTTCCACTGTTCACCGTCTCAGACATTGATTTTTATCGTCAAGTACCCAGTACCAAGAATGAGAAGTTTGTCATTACTTGCCACCTTAACTGATCGGCCATCAGTTGAGGATATAAAGTCTGTAAACCATTCCTTCCTTCGTGTCATGTGTTGGCCCCTGAGTCTGCAAGCCAGACATCGCTGTAGGCTGCTGACTTCAAGTCGTCAAGGGCTGCGCTGAAGGCTAGCTCTGGTCCTGGTGATAACGTCTTCTTGTCCAGTGGGCGCTTGCGTTTCCAGTGTCCAAACTGCTTGCATTTGTTGCATCGTCTCACCTTCTTCAGATCCGCTATCGCCTTCTTCCTTTGGTTCGGTGGTCCCTTGTTGTGACTGCAACCGTGTTTCGAAGCATGCTTGGCAGTCTTGGCTGCAAATGTTGCTGCTGAGTCGTCAGACTCTTCTGCTTTCTTGTCTTCTTCGAGCTGTAGACGAGATAGGAGATTAGTTAAGTCTCTATCTTCTCTGATATTGTACCAAACAGTCTTGAAATTTCGAAACCGAGGGATTAGACTGCTTATTATTCTCGACATTTTAATGTTATCGGATAATTTTCCCTCTTGTTCTTCGATTTCGGCTACTAGTTTTGTTACTTTTGATACATATACTGCTACAGACTCAGTCTCCGACATCTTCAAGGAGAAATATTCCTTGTACAAAGTCATAACGCTGACTTTGCTCTTCTTTTCAAAGATTGCAAGTAGTTTATCCCATACCTTTTTCGCCGATTTACAGGTTAGAATTAACTGTGCTTGATCTGCTTTGAGCGACAAGATCAGGATTCCCATTGTTTTACCGTCTGATTTCATCCATGCAGGAATTTTGGAGGTATCCGTGGGCTCAGCTTCCGTGTGCCCAACCAAGCAGATCTTGATCTCTGAGAGTCGCTTCCATTTGGAATTTCCATAATTTGAAATTATGGCCGTTGAGACGGTGCAAAAGCGTCGTTTGTGAAGTAGATTTGGCCATCTCGGAAAAACTTTCACGTTATCACGCTTTTATTGCTGTTCAATCTTGTTTCAACTGTCTTTAATCTGCACAAAAAATTGTGCATGAATCGCCGAATTGTCTTTTCAGCACGGCACAACATGCGCACTGCACTTTTCTTTATTATTTTTCAGGCTGCGTGCGAGTCCGGCGATTTCGTCACCACGTGGCGGTTATCACTCTCGTTTTTCTATTTTTGATTCACAGAGTTTGGCAACTCAGTTTCTCTAAACTTTGTGTTTATCCACCCAGCGCGCGCGACCTGGGCCCATAATCTGTCCGAGGTTGTGAATAAAATACACAAGTTTATATGAGAAATAATAGGATAGAGATTTATTCATAAGAAAATATAATAAATTTGGCAGCCATATATATTAGTTAATTGTTCTTCAGTTATGGTTAGGGTGGCGCTTCGATCGAGGTCTAGGAGCTGCCGTCAACTAGAACTATTGCTGTTAGTTATCGTACAGTAAGTGGCGGTAATATTCAAACACATGCAAATTGCATCTTGTGTGAAATAACCAGCTCAAGAATTAATCGCCTCTGGCATATATTTTTTAACACATATACAAATCACATCTTGTGTAAAATAATAACCAGCTCACGAATGTATCGCCTCCGGCATTTATTTTTTACACATGCAAATCAACAAACTTCAAAATTTGATTTGGTTAAAGTCGGGTGCCAACTTCACGCAAGTCAATCTTTATTGGATTTATGTTATATACCTTATATGTAAATAACACTAACCTTATGATCTTTATTTTTTTTTTTTGGAAAGTCTGTGGGCAGAAAAAACAAGCGTTTCTCGTTATATATCTCCCATTGTGGACAAACTATATACTAAAAATTGTATCGAAAACACAAGTTTTTAACTTTAACGTGTAATAACGCGTTATAACATTGAGCACGCAATAATCTCTTGTTACGCGAATGTACAAGACATATGCGACAAACTGAGACTGAGCCTGCCGCGCACTGATATGATCGTGTGTGTCTGTTTGCATGTGTGTGTGCGTACAGCCGACTTACTGCCCGATACATACATACTTACATACTGACTACTACAGATATTTTATAATGTTATAAATGAAAACAAATGCGCATCTTTATAAATGTTCATCTTTATAAATGAACCATTCAGTAATCGAATAAAAACATTGTTTTTATATTGTTAAATTAATTACATACATAATAACATTATTTGTATTTTATGAAAAAATTATATAAAATTAATTATTTATATATATATATTAATATGGATTATTCTGTATAATTAATAATAATTTTATTATCTTTCTATATTACACATCATATGTTATATACAAGGTGTCCTTCAAAATTTCAAAATTTAAATTTTGCAATGGAATAATTCTGGAAATATTAAATAATAAAATTTTTTTTTAATTTTTTTTCAGCAGTATTTTCTTAAATGTAATAGTTTTTATTTTATAACTTTTAATTTTTATGAGCGCCTGTGATTCGTGCGTCTAATAATTAATAACTGAACATTTAAAGTTTCACTCTATATATGATAATTAATTGATAAATTATCAAACCTTAATATCAATCTTGTTAATTATAATAGTAAATATTAATAAAATAGAAAAATAAAAATATATATTTTTATTTTTATATAAAGTTCTCAATTTAATATTTCCAGAATTATTCCATTGGAAAATTTAAATTTCGAATTTTGAGGAATACCTTCCCAGCAAACACATATTATAACAGTTATATAACATTGGAGTCAAAAATTATAATAACAGCGTTATATCTTTATTATATAATTGTTATATGCCACCTGTTTACTGTTGCTATATAATATACTAGATAGATAGATAGATAAATAATAGATTTATTGAATCCTCTTGGGATTACAATCTCTTACATACTATTTACTTACAGCTATCTTAACACTATCTTACAACTAACTTAATTTTAACTTATCTTCTAACTCTCTCTAAACTAACTACACACACACATAAAACGCTATTTGCCCTACTCTAGTTTGGGACCTCCACTTCCGGCTCATATCATGTTTCCATTCCTTTCGCATATCTCATTCACACATCCCACATCAATCTTGTAACGGTCTACCTTTCCCGACGCCACGGATCGGCTCGTCGGTTCCAGAATTCGGGAGAAGGAAGAGACTCGGGCTCGCAAATTACACACTCGATTTGATTAACATATGACAATGATTTATTTACATATTATATACAGCAGACTCGGTCAGTGAACAGAGCTCGCGAATACAATTAAAGGAAACGGGATAGGCCCGTAATGCAAGAAACGAAATCGATTACTCCTAACTCGGATGCAAGATCGTGCCAGGTCGCGACGTCTGGTGCCGAGGATGCGCACTGCTCAGCTGCCCGTCCTGAAAAGGACTGAGGGCCAACCGGCGTGCTTTGCGGCTTATCCTGAAAAGGACTAGGCGCTGGAGAGATGCTGTTCCTGGCGTCACGAGCGGGCACGAGTCAGTCTTACTAACTAGGCGGTATATACAGGAGGAACGCGGACGCGACGCGTACAGTGGGAACAGAGCCTAATGCTCTCGGTCGCGGATCACCGGGAGATTCCCGCGCGGTCGTAGTCGACGGTATCGCGAGGAGGCGACGAAGAGAGCACTCTTCGCCACGGACAGTGCCGATCGTCGAGAGCACTCGACAGGGAACAAGAGCACTCGTCCCCCGGGCCGGAGGTGGTTGGCGTAAGGGAGAGCACTCCCTTGCACCGACAGGACTGGATGCCGAGAGAGCTCGGCCGAAAGCGAGAGCACTCGTCTCCTAGACCAGGTTAGAGGAGCGGTATGAGGATCGGTCAGCTGGAGACTCAGAGAGCGCTCTGAGGCTTTTAGCGTCCCGAGGATCGGGACTGGTGCCGCGAGCCGTGTCGAGCCGGCTTATATACCCGGCCGGTTCCCCTTACTAAGGCTCGCATCGCCCTAGTGGGGGATCGCATCGGCCAGCGGTGGCCCGTGCGGTGGGCTCGCCAGTGGCGCAAAAATGAAATTTATGAGGCGCCGAGCGCCAGCCTCTTCTGCGGACGGGTGGACGGTCCGCGAGGCTTTCGTAACGACACATCGGTCGTTACAGTCTTCTCTCTCTTTCTCTCTCCCTCCCTCTCTCTATCCCTCCCTCTCTCTCTTCCTCCCTCTCTTCCTCCCTCCCTCCCACCCTCCCTTTCTCTCTCCCTCCCTCCCTTCCTTCTTCCGGCCCTATCTCTTAACTTCTCTCTCTGCAATTCCTCTCTTACCATATAGCCCGGTATACCCCATTCCACTACTAACACCCATCTTAAATACCTTTCCTGAAGCTTCTCCAATTCCTTTCTCTCTCTCCAACCCCAAATTTCCATTCCATACCCCATCACCGTCCAGCTTATCGAAGAGCCATAATCTTCTTTCCCAATCATTCTTAAATTTCCTTTTTCCCATTCCCCAAACCTAACCCATTACAGCAGCACCCTTCCTTAACCTATCTCTTATCTGTGCTTCCTGTCCTTCATTCCTCTGCATTACATAACCCAAATAAGAGAATTCTTTTACCTCCTCTATCACCTTCCCTTTCCACCTCCAGCTTACCTTCCTTTCTCTCCCTCCTCCTTTCCTAAATCTTAATATTTTCGACTTCCCTACATTTAACTCCAACCCCTTCTTTTCCAAATATTCCTCTAACCTCTCAATCATACACCTCCAATCATCCCATCCTCCTCTTCCGCAATCAGAACCACATCATCCGCGTATGCCAAGGTATAAATCTTCGTCCCCTCCAATTTAACCCCTCCCCATGTTCCTCTACCTATAACCTTCTCCATATCCGCCGTTACCAAATTGAATAAGTGAGGGCTCAATGGGCACTCTTGCCTTACTCCCCTTCTTGTCCAAAATTCCTGTTCCCAAATCCTCTCCCTTCCTCACCCTGTTTTTAGTCTCCCTCAAAATATCCTCACTCCTTCTGACCAGCCCTTCCCTCACCCCCCTCCCTCTCATGGCTTCCACCAATTTCCTCCTATCCACCGAGTCGAAAGCTACCTTAAGGTACCCTACCTTAAGCTACCTTACCCTCTATAAAAAACGCCACCAATTTTCCTTTCTTCTTGCTCAACTGCCTACTTACTAAATAATTCAGCACAAATATGTTGTCTATTGTCTCTAACCTCTTTCTGAAACCTGTCTGATTCTGCGGCACCAATCCTTTTTTCTCCACCTCTTCGCTCAATCTACCTGCCAGCACTGATGTG
The DNA here is from genome assembly GCA_039654425.1 of Cataglyphis rosenhaueri. Classification (NCBI taxonomy): domain Eukaryota; kingdom Metazoa; phylum Arthropoda; class Insecta; order Hymenoptera; family Formicidae; genus Cataglyphis; species Cataglyphis rosenhaueri. The sequence goes on along the minus strand of JBCEWD010177667.1, from coordinate 13,429 downwards.
TACACCTTATAAAGTGTCGGAGTCAGCGACACCCTCTTATACTCTTTTACCCTCTCCCCCTCTCCCTTCTTTAATATCGGCACAATCACCCCCTCATTCCACTCATCTATCCATTCCTCTCCCTTCCAAATCCTATTGTATATTCTCCACATCCATTCCTCCACGTTCTCCCCTCCGTACTTCCACACATCCACTGGAATTCCATTTACCCCTACCGCTTTGTTATCCTTCTGTCTTCCAATCACTGACCTTATCTCATTCCTGCTTATGCTCTCCTCCTCATCCATCCTAAATCCTACCCTCTAACCTATCACTACTCTGCTATCCCCCCCCCCCAATAGTATTCTAAAATACACATTCCAATCCTCTATTGTTATATCTTCACCTTCCGCTTCCTCCTTCTTCTCCTATCTCCCAAACCTGCCCTTCTGTTCTAATTTCCCTCAATTACCTCTCCCATCTTTCCCTCTCTTCTTTCTTTTTCCCCTCTACCACTTTTTATATTTCCCTTTTGCTTCCTTATAAAGTTTCCCATCCCCTCTCTTCTCTTTCCACCTCCTCAATTCTCTTCTTATTATAATCTTTTCCTCCTTACACTCGCTATTCCACTATCCTCTCTTTCTTCTTACCCCCTTTGCTGCGCACCCATCTGTCATCACCTCCTTTATCTTATCTCTCATATTTTCCCACATCTCATCCACCTCCCCCACCACTTCCTCTACATTTCCTAGTGTCTTCCTAAACTCTTCCTTACTCTCTTGCGTCCACACCCATTTCTTACTCGTCCTCTCCTTCCTTTCTAACCTTATCTCCTCCCCCTTTTTTATCCAAACTATGATTGGATGATGGTCGGAGTCTATATTATCTCCTATCTCCACCTTGCTTACCTGCATTCTCGTATTTTCGTCCCCCAACACATAATCTATTACCGAATTTTCACTTCCCCCCGTGTACGTCCATTCCCTCTCTGCATCTCCCTTCGTGCATCCGTTGAATATTGTCCAACCCGCTTTTTCTATCCATCTCAACAATTCCTTCCCTTCCTTGTTAATTCTTTTGTCCTTTGATCTTCTCCCTCCTCCTCTTCCTGCTCTTTGCTTATTATTCCCCCCTCCTCACCTGTTCTTGCGTTAAAGTCCTCTCCAATCAATATGCAACTGTTTTCTTCCTTTTTTTCCACCCATTCATTCAATTCTTCCAGCTTCTTCTCCATATCCCCTCTGACATATACTCCTATCACGCTCCATTTTCTGCCCTCCATTTTTAACGCTATTTCCATTAATCTATCTCTCTTTTTTGCCTTCACTTCCTTCACTACCTTCAATTCCCAGATAGCACAAGTACGTTCTATAAACATTCATAGAATAACATCGGAGAATGAAAATTTGAATATTCTTAGAATATTATTACGTGATACTTCGGAGTTTCTGTGAACCTTTGGTGGAACATTAGAAGTAGACAAAAAGTCACGTATTGTGAATGTCCTATGAATATTCTATAGAATATTCTATGAATATTCAAATCTCTTCACATAACAGTTTCTTAATAATTCCTTAAATATTATGAGAATATTCAAAGAATATTAAATAAACTTTTAGAGAATATTCTGCGTATTTTGATAGAATCTTTTTAAGATATTCTATGAATATTTGGATGAGCGAGTATAGGTAATGAAAGAAAAAAGATATAGATATAAATAATATAGATTTTATATTATATAGTATTATATAGTATTATATTATATTATATTTAATATATATATTATATTATTATCTTATATAAAATGTAATACTAGACAAATATAATGAAACAAAAAATTAAAATTAAATACATTCAGATATTAGAAAGTTAGAGTCTTATATATGAGAGCTTTAATACAATATATTTTGTACTAAAAAATTATATCACTGAAATAATTAGTCATAAAATTTCAACATAAAATAACATATAAAAGAAACAAAAATACTTGAATGTAAAAATATAAACTTTATATTAGATTTAACAAAAAAAAAACATAAATATATATTACTTTTGCTGTTGTTTTTGAATCCTTTCATTGGCTTTAACCAACCACATTTTAATAGTACTTTCAACATCAGATGCTGTAGTGCTTGTGTGAAGTGCCATCACAGATTCTGAAAAAAAAATTGCAAAATGTTATTCAAAGCAAAATAATATTATTTTATCAATACTTGTTATAAATAATATTATATATATTATATGTTATATACATTTTAAAATTCTTACTTATTATTATTTGAAAAATAATCAAATTAGAAAAATTTTCTTTTTTTTTTAATCCCAGCCAAGAATATTGCACAGCCAACTTGTTAACTTTTTCCATAATTCTTTTAATCATAATTTTAGGATTTGCTCCTCCAAATCTTGAAAGTATATCATCTTAAAAAAGAATAAAGAATAATAAAACTGCTAATTTACATTGAACTACTACTTATATTAATATTAAAATTTATCCCAATAGCTTACAACTTGTTTTTCTTTTCATCATTCTCTAAATAAATTTCTAAATTATGAAGGTCTTCCATTGACTTTAAGGGCAACTCGAATTTTTCAAATAAAGATTCCATTGTGGGAATCTCTTTTTCCATAATATTATGCATCTTAAGATTATTTAAATCTTCCGCCATTTGGTCCATCTTATAATCCGAATTCAGAATCGACAGCATCCTTAGTACTTGTCTTTTGTAGGTTTCATTTGGAAATTAAAAAAAATTAATGATAAATTATAATAAATTATAATAAATGACAAATTCATAACTTTTATTTCTACAAAATAAACTTTGATAATGATATAATTTTAGTGATAATAAAAGCTATGTGAATTCAGAATTAGAATTAGTATAATAAGAAATATTCAATAAGTAAATACCTTTAGAAACTTCTTGAGGTTTAACAGTATTTGGAAGCTCTTCTTCTTTTGATGTACCCGGCACTAGAAAAACAAAAAATACCTATGAGGATCACACAAAAATGCATTTATTAATGTATTTTTATACTATGTATTTTATTACTGACCTGAATCAGTTTGAACATTGACCACATTTTTTGAAATGACTGGTGCTACAGAATTTTCTTAAAATAAAGAAAAAATTTCGGTCAATTCATGAATGAGACTTTTAAATATACTTTTAAATATGTCACAGTTACCTTTGGTAGGCTTTCTTAAAATTGGAATGTTAATTATTTCATTCTCTTTATCACTTTCTTCATTTATAACTTCATTATTAAAACTCTTTCTTTTATACAAAATGTTGAAGGTTAAATTTGAATCTGAATCTGATGATGTAATTTTTTTTTTAATTTTCCTTTTTTCTTTTTCTTCATCATTTGAAGCTAAATCGGAAGTTTCTTCAGCTTGAGCTGCTTTATGTTTTGCAACACTCAAATCTCCTAAAATTTTTGTTATAATTATTGTTATAATTATGTAAAAAAAAATTATAATTTTTTTCAAACAATATCTACCATATAATTCACCAATTAGCCTTGAATGGTAAAGATCCCAATCATAAGAAGGTGGGATGCAATTTTTTTCATATTTTTAAATTTTAATCCACTGTATGGCCAAGAACATCCATTCATTTCTTTGACCCACGCTGCACGGCTTCTACGGTATTTTCTTTAATAAAGTACACTACCCTCCAACTCATTGCTATAATATCTGGAATAAAAATAAAATAAAATCATTGAATAATTAAAATAATATAGTGTTTTACTTTTAAAATAACAATTATAGATTGTGTAAATGTGAAGTTTATAATACAAATTTTAATGAAAAAAGAGGTAAAATATAAAATCTTCTTCTTGAGTAAAGGATACCACCTTGTTTTTTATATCTCTCACACTTCGTATACAATATTTACTCAAATTTTTTGCAATACTTATATTAAAAATACTTGAATCACAAGGATAGTCAAATAAATTATTTGTTTCGAGAAATATTCTTCCATACACGTAAGTATCTTTTCTTACTAAAATATTTTCTATTTTCATGATATGGCCACTTGTTAAATAATAAAATGAATCGGCAAGGCTTTCAATATTAAAATTAAACTTTTCAAAGTTTAATTTTTTAAATTGAATATAATTTTGATTAGGAACTAGACCATTAAAGTGTTCTCGCTCATACAAAAAACTTTCTTTATCGATTCCTTTTGAGTCTGCCTGTTCTAGTTCTTTTAATCGTATTACAATTTGTTGTAACGGTTTTTCATGTTTTTCTAAGTAAATTCTTTAAATTTTGAAATTTCGAATGGAAATGCGCTATATTTATTTAAATTTCCAAAAATTTGTATGTCATCATATATATAAATTAAACCATGTATATTATTTATGAGATATGTTTTCTTTCCCATATAATTTACCAAAGTTTTGAACAAAACATTTAAGTAATGCGTGCGCATAATCTGCATATTTTTGGATATATTGGTCATTCGAAAAAATTGTCACTGCAATGTGTAAGCAAAGGAAATTTATGTATTTGTCATTTTCAATATTTTCTTTTAAAACGACTGGCCCTACATATAGCAAAAAGAATCTGAATTCAATTGCCTTCCATCTCTTGATTTCATCTAAAAAACGTGGCTTTCAAGCAAATTCATTTGATGTATATTCAACTATTGATAACAATTGTCTGTTAATTTTACTAATTTTTTCAAATTTTAATTTCATATGTGGCTTTCCAAAAATCCACATCATCAACATTTTTTCATGACACCTAAACAAATGAGATGCATATATTCTAATGGCACATGAGAAACCATATCAATTCCTGGAATTTTTTCTATAAGAAGTATCAGAATGATGTTGAATCTGGCTTTTATTTTGAAAATTCTGACTTGTTCTTTTTTTACAAATAATTTTAGGGAAACAAATTCTACCTTTAAAGTATGTGCCTTTTTGGAAACATTTTGTACAAGAATAAAATTCTGTATGGCCTTTTATACATAACAAATAAAAGATTTAGCAGGAGCATCACATATAAATCCTTGGATTTTAAATTCTTTTATACTTTCATTAATATTGATATTGTTTGTTGTTAAATCTATTGCTTCATTGACAAACTGTAATAAGAATTCGTTAGCATTTACTGGTTTTTTATAGCCATGATATATTCCTACAGCAGTTATCTTTGTAGGATTTGAATATAAACTACATAATATTGGATATATCTGGCTACTTGAATTTTTGCTCAAAGGTAATCCATCAATATTTATTAATACTTCGATCGTGTTTGATCCATCATCTTTATAAAGTTTTTTTATTGCTTCAGAAAGATCAAAATGATAATATATTCCTGGTTTCATTTTTTGAATTTCTAAAGTTCTGGGAGTAGATAAAAAAGTTCTAGCATCTGAAGGCAAATCATTTGGATCAATGTTATTTGTTTTTAATAATTTTAAAAGGTCAAAAAATGCTGAATGATCAATTTTGTGTTTCAGTGCCCTTTTAAATTATTTTTAAAAGATGAATCTGAGGTTGAAGCAATATTTTTTTTATTTACTAATTGCTCATTCCATGGATCGCTTACATTTACAAAATACGAATTATCCTCTGGTATGTCTCTATCTAAATTTTCTTCAATAATATTATCAGATTTTAATAATGGCACAATTTCAGTAATGTCTTTACTTATTACATCATTTTTCTCTTCATCCATAAATTCTGGAGAGAGTAAAGATAAATTTTTATTCAATTTTGTGTTTATTTTTTTATAAAAACCAGCTCGAGATCTCTTTGGCATGATCATCTTAAATAGAAGAAATAATTAATAAAAGCTATTAAACTTCTACTTTCCTCCTATCGAATACTGTTCAATGAAAAATATGAAAGAGTAATATTATTAGTAGTATTATGATTCAAATTGTTTAAAATCATAATTTGCAATTATCCATTATTAATTTTTCATTAATTTTTATATCTTTTATTGATCTATAAAGACGTGAATAGTACGTGAATATATGTGGATATATATAGAAAAATATCAATTGTCTGAACAGAAATGAATACAAGATTCGGACTATTGAAGTCTTGATTTCTTTGAAATAGCTATGAATCTATCATGTATATATATATGTATTATATATGTGTGTGTGCGTGTGCATGTGCGCGCGTGTGTGTGTGTGCGCGTGTGAGTGTGCGTGTGCGTGTGCATGTGTGCGTGTGTGTAAATTGTACTTATCTGTTTTTTAACGAAAAATATTTCCAAAACTTTTCAAAAATTAGTCAAAATGACTTATTACATATGATAATCACGTTAGAATTTTGAGCACAAATTTTGAAGTTACAATCATTCGCAGTTGCCAGTGCTTCCAGCATGCGTTTGTAGAGCGCCTTTATGAGCACTCTTGCACACCAGATTATGTCTTGCTGGGGAATAATGACGTATAAGCATGTTGCGCTTTACGTCATTGGTCATTGGTCATGCGTTGGCCAATTAGCGTTTCTTTTTTAAGAAAAGTTCGTAGGACATTATAAGAATATTTTAGTTCACAAATGTGCCAGTCACAAACAAAATGAAATATTATAAGAATATTCATTGAAATGTTATTAGAATATTCTGAAATATTCTTTCCAAGCAAGTTTCACTAAACACCACCACATCCCACTCCTCCATTTCTCTCCAAAAGTCTCTTCCCTTATTTCTTATCCCCGCTACGTTCCAAAAAACTACGCTCCATCCTTTTCTCGCCCCCTTCCCCCTTTTTTAAGTTTCCATTCCCGTCCTTTAGCATTTCCTTCTCCTCATCTCACCTCCACCATTTCTCGTCTATTCTTATTTTTCTATACCCTATCCAAATCTTCCTTCCTTTCTTCTCCTCCTCCCTTGCTATCCCTTCTGAACTCCATCTCATCCTCCTTTCTTTTTACGTCCAATCCTCCAAAATCCTTTCCTTCCTACCTTTCAGAAGTTTCTTCTTATTCCAGACCTCCCTTCTTTGGTCCTCATTTTTCAACCTTACTACTTATTTCCCTTCCTCCCTCTACACCTCCACCTATCTTTCTCACCTCTTCGATCTCCGCCTTGACTCAAATACTACCGAATAATTTCTCCACTGCCGCCCTTCTCCTCCCTTCTTTTACCTCCACTCCTTTAATCAATACGTTTCTCCTTCTTTCCTCCCTTTCCCTCCTTTCCATTCTACTTTCCATCTCTTTTAACCTCTTTCCTATCACTTCACTTACCCCCCTACTAACCGCCCTGTTCCCTTCTCCCTCCCCGATATCACAATTTTCTATCTTGTCTAACTTCCCTTCTAACTCTTTAATATGATTTTTTAACTCTTCTCTTTCTTCCTTTCATTTCTTTTCATTCTCCCTAAGCTCCTTTCTTATCTTTTCTATCTCCTCACTTACCCTTATCCCTTGTTCCCTGATTTCCTCCTTAACCTCCTCTTTCATTTTTCTAATTTCTTCCTTCCACTCCTTCATGCCTCTCATTTCATTCATTAACTCCTCGACTTCTGATTTCCAGCTTTTCATTAACTTCATTAACTCCCCTTCTCCCTCTATCCATCCTAATTCCGCATCTTTTATTCCTCCCGATTTTTTCCTATTCCTTAACGCATCCTCTTCTCCTTTCCCTAATACCAGCTCCTCTCTTTTTCTTTTCATTAACTCCTCCACATCCCGTAACTGCCTCTTCTTTCTTTCCCATCTTTCATGGCGAACTGCGCCCTCTAAGAATACTCTCGCCTCTATCCGCTAATCCGCTCTCCGCTCTCTGCTATCTATATACCCTATGGCCTAATGGCCTATCCCGCACCTCCCTTTACAGCCTTATATCCGTCTCTACACCTTGCCTCCACTTTCACCCTTTACCTCTCCACACTCTCTCACACTCACGCTTCTACACTGTCACACTCACTCCTCTTCCACTCCTCACTTTATCCCTCAATAGCCTACAAAACGCACACGACACCTCTAAACCACCTCTAAACACACTATTCGACACCGGAAACGGAACACCGGCCTATATAATATACTAGCAAACACATATTATAACAGTTATACAATATCGGAATAAAAAATTGAAATAACAGCTGTTATATATTTGTTATATAAATTTATATACCATCTGTTTACTGTTGCTATATAATATACTAACAAATACGTATTATAACAGTCATATAACATTACAATAAAAAATTAAAATAATAGCTGTTATATAATATTTATTATATAAATTTATATATCATCTGTTTACTGTTGTTTTTACTGTTGTTATATAATGTATGTAGAATAGTTATATCAGAAGTTTTTCATTTGTGTCTTTTGTGCAATGCTTCTAAATTCCGCGACTTTTTGATGCATACGCGCGGCTTTTTCCTGCGTTCTCCCAAACGCATAATGTAGCGTCGACGAATAACCAGTGTTAAAATAACGCTGATATCGCGGTAACGCGTGATTGCCTATCTAGTCAAGATACGATTCAGGATTGTATTATTATTGGCGGGAAAGCGGGCAAAAAGTGAGTACACATTGTATAGTGTGCCTTGTGCCTTCGTCTTCCAAGGTGATCGGTTCTAAAAGTCATCAGTTTTGTGTTGATAATTTAGTTGTGTCTGTTGACTGTAATACGTTTCATTATTAATAATCATCGGATTCTGCAAGAACAATTAGAAAAATATTCTTAGCGCATACCGCAGAAATATACATGCTGTGCATTTTCTCTCGGTGCGATCTCTTTTTGTTCTCTTTGTCTCAACGTCTCGACTTTGCAACAACTTGTCCGACAAAGATAATAATTATACAGACAATTGTAAAACGTTTTATGCAAGTCAAAGATTGTAACTATATTTAAAATATTTATCAGAAGACTGTTACATACTTATATATCTATATAACTGATGTTTGCCATTCCTACGCTTTTTCTTACAAAAAGATTGAATTCTCCCTTAAATGATTCTACACAGAAATAATAATTGATTGCCACATTGTCTCAAGCCTAAGCTATTGTCTCTTCAATTCGTTCATCGTACACAATTATTGTGGAGTGTGAAATGCTGTATGAATTTTTGATGCATTCTTTCTCGGTGCAATCTTTTTTTGTTTTCTTTGTCTCATCGTCTCAACTCTTTGCGACAACTTGTCTGACAAAGATAATAATTGTATAGACAATAATTGTAGAATGCTTTATGCAAGTCAAAGACTAAGTATATCTAAAATATTTATCAGAAGACTATTACGTACAAATATGTATATATCTATATAATTGATGTTTGCCATTCCTATGCTTTTTCTTACAGAAAAATTGAACTCTCCATTAAAAGATTTCACACAGAAGTAATAACTGATTGCCACATTGTCTCGAGCTTAAGCTATTGATTCGTTCATAGTAAGTACACAATTATTGTGGAGTATGGAATGCTGCATAGACTTTTGATCTTCGTCGAATCATAACGTTGAAAAAGCCGAGAAGTATAAATATTATTTATTAATTGAAAACAACAATATTGCAGAATTTTATGGATTATGATAGATATGCAAGCTAATTTTTCGCAAATTTTCTTTATATAAAATAAATATTTCCATTGCCACATTTAATTTAATTAGCAAAGTTTTATGCATTTTTAGTTCCTTTTATTATTAACTAGTAGATTTGATATTTAATAGAATTTGTATAATAATATTAAAATAATAATAGGTTTTGAATAGTTTTCATTTAACAATTTCTCAATTATTTAGTTGCATATTGTTAGTCCATTTACATTTTGTTACCTATTGATTATTATTTATTGCATTTGATTTTTTATTATTATTTGTTGCATTTAATTGATATTTTCTAATACATTGTTAGTTCACTTGTTTAAAATAACTTGGTTTGCATATTTATATTATTATATTTGTTTTATTTTATAATTATCAATATTTGCATATATTTTTTATTAACATTAGATTCAATCAGTAAATAATATTTTATTCATTGGACATTTATGAAGTTTCATCGAAGCATCGATATATGAACATTTTTATTTGGTTTTCACATTTATCGTATTATAGTAGGTCATCGTCAAGTGTACTAACTTTTTAAAATTGCTCATTTTATAAGATAGCTTGCATATACATTTATATCTCATTTCATTTAATTATTGATATGCTTGTTGGCATATCATCTATTCATTTTGTTTAGAATTAATTGGCTATGTGTAGTAATTTAGCAACATGCGATTTACGTGTTATTACACGTGCTATGTGAAAAATATTATATTTAAATAAAAATATGTTAAATAAAAATATTATAGTATAAAATAATTATTTAAATTTCCTACAAAAATAATGATTAAAAATTATTATTAAAAAATTGCGTCATAAGAATAAAAATTTAAGCTATAAAATTTATTTCTTTTATTATTATTTAAATAATTTATTAATAAATAAAAACCATTTAATCAAATACTTTTGTGTAAAATAAATATTTAAATTCCTACAAAAATAATGATATTGAAAAATTGTGTTAACTGAATGAAAATTTATGTTTTAAAATATTTTTGTTTTATTATTTCCAATATTAAAAAAAAATTATATTTAATAAACTGCATTATAATTAAAGTAATAGTAATAGTATAGCTAAAATAAAAATATTTTATAAATAACTTTATGCGCATATATACATTTAACTAAATGCACATATACAAACATTTAAGACTATGGGATATAATTTATTGAAAAAAAATTTCTTGCAACTCTAAATCGCGTAAGACAAACTTAACCAAAGCAAGATAAAAAACTTGGCGTGTCCGGGTCGCATAAAAACGTGTACATTTTATAAATATATACATTATTTTAACTTTGATGTAATATATGTGAATGATAAATACATGTAGATAATATATAATACATACATGTAGATAATACATAAATGTAAATGTATTTATAAATCAAAATTTTAATAGATTCATAAATCATATAATTTTTTTTTATGCTTTTTGTATCAAACTTAATAAAGTTTTATATAAAATGTAAATAAATTTGATAAAAATTTTCAAATTTCTTTATCTACTTTTAATCTTAGAATAACAAATTAATGTATCAAAAATCCTAAAAAAATAATTATATTAAAAAATTATGCCAACTGAATAAAAATTCATGTAATAAATTTTTTTTATTTTATTATTTCCAATATTAAGAAAAAATATATTTAATAAATCAAAATAATTAAAGTAATATAATAAGTAATATAAAGTAATATAATAGGGCGAATAGCTAAAATAAACTTAAATTTTATACTTTTATAGTTAATTAAATGCATAATACACACATCTAACGGGATATTTGGGATGTATTTATTGAGGACATTTTCTCATATACTAAATCGCATAAAATAAATTTATACCAAAGCAAAGTATAAAAACTTGGTGTGCCGCGGTAACATTAAAACATATTGTCTTAGATTTATTTGTGTTGTATTACCTCATGTTGTAATATTCCATATTATGTGAAAATTAGTTACATCATTCATATATTAAAAATATATTATTATATTAATTATTTACAATTTATGAAAAATTTTAAATTTTATATAAAAAGCAGGTATCAAAAAATATATATATAATAACTTAAGAATTTATTAAAATTTCAATTACATTATCTACATAAATTTTATACAAATTGTATAGCATAAATTTTTATTTATTTGGCGCAATTTTTTATATCATTATTTTTGTAGAATATATTTACACCTTTCCTTTGTTAAAAAAGTAATATATATTTTTATTTTCAATAATTTAATATTGTTTTATAAATCCATATAACAGTTTTTTACAATTGGCGTATTTAGCGCTTTTTTTTACCTTTTTTAAAAATGATAAGTTTTTAATGATTATATCATTCCTTTTTTTTCTATATTTTTTTCTATATTGATATAATATATAGTATAATAACATATAAAGCAATCAAACTAATAGGTTTAATCAATAGCTTGAATTTGTATAATAAATAGTATTTTAAAAGTAATATTATAAAATTATATAAATATTGGCAATTTTGGAGCCATATATAAAACGCAAATGAATCAATTAATAATATTATAAAAAAAATTTAATTAAAAAGTGCTTTTATTTTAACTTTACATGTTCTATAAACAATATAGATTTATTAATGTTATATTATAAAGTTAATTAAAGTTTATTATAAAGTTAATTAACAAAAACTCTGCTTGAAGAAAATATGAAAGGTCTAAAAATCAAAAATACATTAGAACAAAGTGAGGATAAATCAAACAGCAATAAAAAAACTGATTCGCAACAAGACTCTGAGAGTATATCTAATATAGAATGAGTATTATATGAATATAAACAATATAAAAATAAATAAAAAATAAATATAAATAATATAAATATAAATATAAATAATAAATAAATATAATAAATATAAATAGAAAAAGTGGTAATACTCCAAAGCGTATTAAAATATTATTAAAATATTATTATAACTAAAATATTAATATATAAGAAAACTGGAGTGTAAAATTAAAAATATAATATGTAAAAAAATTGATATTAGTAGTCCAATGTGTAGAAAGTAATGCAAAATATTTCAGTGCATATAGAAGTTACATATAGATATTAATGCAAAATACTCTAGTGCGCAAAGAAACAAACATTTTAATTTAAAATATGGACTTCCGTTTCCAGTAGGACATAGAAAGCGTGAAAAAGAAAAATGTAGAAGGTGAGAGAGAAAAGAATAGAAAAGTATGTGAGAGAAAAAGTGGAAGTGAGAGTGAGAAGAGTGGAGTGAGGAGAGAATAGAGGCGTAGGCAGCAAGCGAAGGGTAGGGAGAAAAGAGAGGCAGAAGCATAAGGGAGTTAGAGGTTAGGGAGACAGAAATAGGAGTTGCGCGGTAAAAGATAGAAAGAGGCGGGAGTAGGATATGTAGAAAGGCGACTAGAGAGTCAGGCACGGAGAGCGCGAGAAGAGTTAGAATTAGATAGAGTGGCGACCAAACAGGTAGAAATGGATAGTGGCAAGGAATAACGGAAACTTATAGAGAAGCGATAGGACAAGAGAAGGAGATGATAGAAAGGGGAATAATAGAGGAAAAGAGGAGTATGAAAGGAAAAGAAGGAATGAAAGGGACGGAGAGGGGAGGAAGTACGAGAAATATAGAAGAAATGTAGAAACGAAAAAGGACGTTTCGTCGGTCGGAGGTACCGCCCTCGAATAGTCGTACGGAGGTACCGCCGAGACATCGCCCGAAGCAACACGCCGCTAGGGGACTTTGTCGATATTGGACGTTTCGTCGGTCGGAGGTACCGCCCTCGAATAGTCGTACGGAGGTATCGCCGAGACATCGCCCGAAGCAACACGCCGTTAGGGGACTTTGTCCGTTTTCCGTCTCTCGGCGCGAAAGCAACACGCCGCGAGGGGACTTTGTCTGTTTCCCGTCTCTCGGCGCGAAAGCAACACGC
>JBCEWD010177550.1:0-20008 GCA_039654425.1 Cataglyphis rosenhaueri | reverse complement strand
GTGTGTAATTTGCGAGCCCGAGTCTCTTCCTTCTCCCGAATCCTGGAACCGACGAGCCGATCCGTGGCGTCGGGAAAAGTAGACCGTTACACCGCTAGAATCAAATAATTGCGAATTAACAGTTTACAGTATCGGAAAAAGATCTATTCCATTTTACGAAAATGCCGTTTGGTCTTACCAGAACACCCGCGATGTTTCAATGCTTACTTGGTCGTCTTATCGGACCGGAAATAAAGCCGCACGCTTTTTTTTATTTGGATGATATCGTTGTCATGACGCGAATGTTCATGGAACATCTCGTTTAGCTGAAACGCGTTTTGGATAGGAGCCGGTCTTACAATTAATCCGGAGAAAAGTAAATTTTGCCGATCTCATGTTAAATATCTCGAGTTCTTAGTCCAACAAGAAGGGTTAAAGGTCGATCCGGACAAAACCGCACTGATAGTTGAATATCCGCCGCTAAAAAACATTAAACAATTACGTCGTTTTATTGGGATGACGTAGTATAGACGATTCATACCGCAATGTGCATCAAAATTAGAGCCATTAACGCGTCTCCTCCGGAAGAACTACTTTTGGGAGTGGGGGGAGGAAAAAATCGGCGTTTGAAGCGCTCAAATCATGCATCATATCACTGCCTACGTTGTCGTGCCCAAAATTTGAGTTACCGGACGTACTACAAACGGACGCGAGTTTGGTCGGATTAACGCAAAAATCGGAAAGCGTGGAACACGTCGCATTTGCAAGTCGCGCGTTATTGGTAGCAGAAAAAAAGTATTTCACGACGAAACGAAAATGGCAGTTGTATAGGTAATTCGGAAGTTTAGACCGTACTTAGAGAGCTATCAGTTTAAAGTCATTACTGATCATAACAGCTTCGTTGGTTGCATAATTTGAAAAATCCAACCGGTCGGTTAGCAAGATGGGCTCTCGATTTATTAGAGTACGACTACGAGATCGAACATCGGAAGAGGGCATTAAATCACGTTCCCGACGCGCTCTCGCCATTATACTAACCCTCCAAAAAATTATGCGCTATTACGATTACCGGAGACGAATGGTACGACACGCACGTGCGAAATATCGAAAGCGAGCCGCGGAACCTGTACCCGGGTTAGAGAATTGAGAACGACCGGTTATATTTCTGAAAACCGAATCCTGTCGTGTCGCAAGTAGTTGATGACTTAGAACAGTGGAAGCTCGTGCTTCCAAGAAATTTGCGTCGAGATGTTATTCGAGCTAATCATGATACTCCTCAGACAGATCACCTAGGCACAGGAAAACCGGCGAGAATCGCAGCAATATTATTGGCCACATATGTTTAGAGAAGTCACAAATTATATCCGGCGTTGCGAGACATATCAACGAACTAAAATGGAACAGGACGTTCCCACTGGCTTAATGGGACAAAAAAAGATCGATACACTATGGACGGTTGTCGCTACGAATATCATGGGCATGGGCCCATCCTCCTCGAGGAGCGGATTCGCGTATCTTCTGGTCATACAAGAGTTATTTACGAAATGAGTGGAATGTTGTCTGCTCCGAAGAGCAAACAGTAAAAAGATTCGCGAGGCTATCGAAGACCTAGTTATAAACCGATGGGGAACCCCTCGTGTATTGTTAACGGATAATGGAACCGAGTTTATCAATCGCGACTTAAAAGCTTTCGCGGAAGAACATGATATCGCGCACGTAATCGTATCGCCATATCACCCGCAAGCGAATCCGATGAAGCGAGTAAATCGAGTGTTAAAGACGATGATCTCAGTGTTTATCGAACAGGATCATCGGGATTGGGATCTGCATTTGGCAGAATTTCGTTTTGTATATATTTCGGAGTATCATACGTCATTACAGGCTACGCCTGCGTTTTTGAATTTCAGTAGGAAACCGTCGGCGATAAATTCGAGGTGAGAGTCTCAGGAGTCCGAGCTCAAGATTGAGGAAGCCGCGACCGGTAAATGGAAGGAACTTATGGAGCGAATTCAAACTTTGCGAGACTGGATGATATAAAATTTAGAGGCCGCTCAACAGAAGCAATCGCCTTTTTATAATTTTCGTAGACGCGATGTACGCTTTGTAATTGGCGATAAGATATTGAAAAGACAGCATGTATTGTCATCCGCAGCGCATGCAATCTCAGCGAAATTAGCGGCGAAATATCATGGGTTCACCATCTTGCGGACGAAGAGAATAAGGTGACTGGAAAGATTCACATCAAGGACTTGACAAGGCAACCTTACGTTGCCTCTTACTCCTAGGGTACGCTACCAAAAATTGACGGAAAAGAATGAACTTCCAAAGCTTCCTCTGCGAATGCGCGGAACATCTCGACGAGGTGGCCGCCACCTCGAGTTTTGGACTCGCCTCCGCAAAAAGTTGGGATGGATTCGGCTGTCCCGAGGAGCCCGGGAGCATCGAGTCATCCAAGCGGCTTACAACGGACGCATTCACTCAGACGAATGCGGTACCAAACACGAAAGCGGTGCGGGGAAGCCCGGAACCAGGTCCGCGGGCCCGAGAACAGATCGTGCACCCATGAGGGTGTTGGAATTGTGGGGGGCTACACCGTTATAGTGTGTGCCCCGAATTGCGCCGGCAATTCTGTTACCGATGTGGCCAGGCGGGCCACTATAAAAGAATGCGCGATCTACGGGAACATATGGAGGGCCGAGGGTAATCTTCACACGTTTTTAATCGTGCGGGTAGTGCAAATGAAGTCTGGAATACGCTGAGGCATCTCGGACTTGTCAAGGCTAGAACTACCAGCTCAGGCCTTTTGTACTCGGTGGATGAACTCAATGAGTACTTCGGACATTGTGTGGGACAGTGCAATCTGGAGGGCGGCTATTCTCTCGAGGACGTTCTCACAGGTGATTTTAAGGACACCGATCTGGAAGTATGTTTTGCCGCAGGATATTGCAAGAGTGCGCAATAGCGAGGGCCAAATCTAATGCTGTCGGTATGGATGGTGTCTCGCTGAAACTTCTAAAGCTTTAGTTGCAAGGTGTGCTGCCTATTTTGGAGCACCTTTTTAACTTCTTGATGAATGGAACTTTCCCGACAATGTGGAAGTCAGCTCTCATCTGCCCGATTCCTAAGATCGGGAATCCAACTTCTGTTCAACACTATAGGCCGATCTCGATTCTCCCTGCTTTGTCTAAAGCGCTGGAGAGGATAATTTCTGAGCAGATCCGTGCACATCCTTGAGGACTTTAGCCTTAGTGATCCGTGTCAGTCTGCTTATCGGAGCAATAATTCAACACAGACTTGTTTGATTCAAATGTTGGATGATGTCAGGCATGCGGCAGATTGCAGAAAGGTCACTGTGTCTGTCTTCTTCAATTTTTCTAAGGCTTTTGACAGAGTTGATAACTAATCAAGAAAATAAAAGGTACTAATCAAGAAAATAAAAGGTTTGAATTTTTCGGACAACACTATACGATGGATTCATTCTTATCTTACAGGGCAAACTCAGGTTGTGAAGAACGGTGTGGAAGACACGGTCTCGTCTTTATCTCGTGTCAGGACTGACGTGCCGCAGGGATCCGTCTTAGGATCTCTACCATTCACGTTGTACTTGTCTGATTTTGGCAGCGTGCTCAGACATTGCAAATATAATCTATATGCTGATGATCTCCAGATTTATATCTACAGTGAACCTGGATACCTTTCTGAAGCAGTCCGGATGGTCAACGAGGACATAACTGCCATCATCGATTGGTCTACCTCGAATAGGCTTCTCTTAAATCCCAAAAAGACGCAGGCCATAGTTTTGGGAACGCTGAGATATGTCAAGATAATTGACTTAACTACTTTCCCTGAGGAAATAGTGGATGATCACACGATACAATTTTCGACATCAGTACCTTGGAGTGACAATCATGAATTCTTTGTCTTGTGAGAAGCATGTTATCACCATATCGAACAAGATCTACTCAGTATTGTATCAACTAAAGCTTTGCAAGCAATTATTACCAGAGGCTCTTAGAATCAAGCTTGTAGCCTCGCTAATCTATCCACATATTGACTATTGTTGTGCAGCTTACCGACATGACTGCTGAGCACAACTTAAAACTCCATAGAGCCAACAACTCATAAGATTCATCTTCAATGTGAAGATGGATTAATATATTGTATCACGCCTTATTACAAAAAGTTTAGATGGCTCAAGATCGTCTCGAGGAGAAACTACTTCGTGGGATGCCTACTATTCAGGATATTCCTGACTGGACAACTTGGACCTTCTTCGCTCTAATTTCAACCATAGAGTACTGAAATCTGATCGGGCTTCTAGGTTTTCGGGGGATACGCTAATTTAGTCACAATGTAGGACAGAACTATTCAAACGCTTCTTCAGAATTACTTCTGTTAGGCTGTGGAACGGTCTCCCGTTTTCTGTAAAAAACGCTAAGACCATAACTAAATATAAAGGAGGGGCTCTATGCGCATCTGCTCGTTCTTTCATTTTCATAGTGTCATCATTTTTTTCTTTCTGGCATATTCCTTCGTCGCCTTTTATACTCATGTCATACTTTTATGCTGTCTGCTCATCTTTATGCATTTCCTTGCTCTGCTTTTATATTTTTGTATTTCTTTATTTATTTTCTGTTATTATTTATACACCTGCGTCATGGTACAATCTCATCACACACTATACACTTTCACTCACACACATATACACTAATTTGTTATTACATACCACATACACATAGTCTACTTAATATCATTTTATTGTTATCTCTACTATACTGTTCCTGCACTTGAGGGGATCTGTCCCAGAGCGCTCAATAAATGATGCTTTCTCTCTCTCTCTCTCTCTCTCTCTCTTTGGGTGAGTTGACATGTGCGTATATTCTTGTCGCTCTGTTTTTGTGCGCCGATTTCTGCTGTTTTTTGACCTTCGGGACATTAATTCTTTTTTAGAATTTGTCAAGGGCTTCCTCTGCTTGATTTTTTGATACAAGCAGTTTCTGTACTGGTCAATTGATCGGGTGGTTGGATAATTTCTGGGATTTTTGACTGGATTTTTCTTGGAGTAAATCTCATTGTGGATATTTTTCGACCTAGGCATATTTTTGTTTACGTGTGAAGGATGGAAGCCGGCTTAGGAGCTGGTGGACAAATTGACAGTGGCGTAGGAAGAAGGAGATTCACGAGATAATCTTCGAGCACGGCATTATTAAATCTTTCAGATATGTCAGAGAGAGCAAATAATACGGATACGGATAAAATAAATAGCTCGAGAGTAAATGCACTCAGGGTTACGGTAAATAATGTCTATTTAGACATACCAAGGTTGTGTCTAGGCTGCTCTTGTCCAGTAAGGAAACGCTGGAAAAGAGAGAAATTATCGAGTCGGCTTTTTGTGCATGTAGAGATGCTTTCATGGAAGTATCCACGGTTTTGACTGGTTTAATTAAAGAGATCAGCATCTGCAAGCTGTACGGCGATGGATATTAAGAAGGTTATCGTGGAAGTGCTAGATGACTTCAAAAAGCAATAAATAGTGTGAGGAGTAATGTTATTTTTGCGAGAGCTTCTAATCAGAAGAGCAAATCATATGCATCCGTCGTTGATACCTCAGGATCGGAGGTACGTGTCTCGCGGAGCCCGACAGTGGAGGTGGCTGACACCACCAGCTTTTTGATTGTGCCGAGGGAGAATAAGAGGAATAAATACGTCTCATTTCAGGTCACTAAAGATACATTGTGCAGCATCTTAAAACCGTCTGACTGTGGTTTAAAGATGAGGAGGATATTTTATGCACGAGATAATGCCGCCAGAATTGAGGCATTCTCTCCTGATATTAAGAAGATCAATCTCATCCTGGTCTTGTAGAATAGTGGATAGACGGTGCATGAGAACATGAAATTGAATCCTAGACTTATACACGGAGTTTCTGCTGATATGTCAGCTAAAGAGATTGAGGATGAGCTCCTGGCCTAGGGCCTGAGTGATGTAGCCACAAAGGACGTGAAGGTTGTTTATATTTTTATACGCCAAAACAAGACAAGCGTATTACCAGCTGCATAGTGGAAGTCACACCAGCGGTATGAAGGACCTTACTCGAATGTGGATGGATTTATCTGCGCTTCTCTGCCTGCTCATTTTCGGATCATGTTCAAATTGTGCAGTGGTATAGATGACTCTCGTTTGGTCATATTGCGAAAAATTGCAAAGGTAAACCTTCTTGCGGACATTGTGCTGCGGCACATGAGATGAAGGACTGTAGGAATAGGGATCAATCACCTAAGTGTCTGTACTGTGAGCATCATCATGTATCTCATGGTGACTTGGCCTACTCCGCTATGGATGCTGCAAAATGTTCGATATTGGGTAGAAGAGTTAAGGACAAAATAGCCAACACCAGCTATGAATGACATAGAGAATGACTTTGAGGACCTTAAATTTGCCATGTAAATTGCTAATTGCTCTTCGCACATCTGGATGAGTTTCGTTACTACTTCTGCAGTGCTGACTTTCACATCATCTGTATGTCGGATTCGGCTTCGGCCAGCTGTTACTGATGCTATGATCAGATTGCCTGGATATTCTCTCTTTAGGTGCGATAGAGTTGAAAGATCTGGAGGTGAAATGGCATTTTTTTGGCGGATCATTTTCGCGCCTCCTTTCTTTGTTGCTCTGATGGGTCTGTTACGGATAGATCAGAATTTATTATGGGGGAAATCATATTCAACGATAGATCTAAACTCTTGCTAGCAGTGGTATATCGACTTCCAAACTCAGGTTATCTGAACAAGTTTTTCCAGTCATTTTTGGATTATCAGGTAATCTATAGGCACTCGATCATCCTAGGAGACTTCAATGCTGACATGAATCAAAACACCTTTAACAGCCAGCAATTTGGCTTCTTCATCTTTGAGTCGAGCTTATATCTGGTGCCGTTCAAGTCCACTCATCATCTGAGGAACTCCAGCACGCTGATAGACGATATGTGCATTATCGATGACAGAGATAAGCTCAAGGAATTTGGTCAGCGTGGAGTAGCATTTCTATCAGCACATGATCTTATTTTTATAAGGTACTAGATCAAACTTTAACCTCCTTCCAGTCTGATGTTGGTAACATCGACTGGACTGACGTGTCGATCTCGGATAACATTGATGAAAAGATTGATATTTATTGCACAAAGTTACTCAACATATTTAATGCGCATGTGCCTTTGAAACGACGATACTTCAGGAATTTGCCTGTCTCATGACTGATGGGATCCGTATGGTGATGCGCGACAGAGATCTAGCCAGAAGAACGTGGCGCAGGCATAAAAATGACGTATATTGTGATCGATACAAAATGTTGCGCAATAGGACGCAAAATCTTGAGCGTTCTGCAAAGCGCGAGTATTATGTCAACATCTTCAATCGGGAAGGCAGGGCATCTGAGGTCTGGGGTAGGTTGAGACATCTAGGTCTAATAAAGGATGCCGGACGGCGTCTTTTGCACTCTGTTGAAGAGCTTAATGCTTTCTTTGAACATAATGCGGAACATGCTGATTATGTGGAGAATGGCTCTCTGAGGGATATTTTTGAGCGGAATTTTGATGACAGAAGCTTCCACTGGAATTAGTAGTGCCGCGGGATATCGTGAGAGTGATTTCTAGAGCCAAATAAAATGCGGTGGGTGAGGATGGTATCTCCTTGAGATTGTTGAAACTGACAATCTGTACACTGCCTATTTTGGAGCATCTATTCAATTTCTCCTTGATGAATGATGTGTTCCCTGTGAAGTGAGAATCGGCTCTTATCTGTCCGATACCTAAAGTCAGAAATCCTACATTGGTACAACATTATTGACCAATATCTATACTTCCTACTATGTTGAAGGCGTTGGAACGATTGGTTTGCGCGCAGATTCGTGTCTATCTTGAGGACTCTGGCTTATACGATCCATGTCAGTCTGCTTATAGGAACAACCACTCTACGCAAACTTGTCTGATTAGGATGCTGGACGAGATGAGACATGCTGCTGACCGAAGGATGGTCACTGTCTGTTTTCTTCGATTTTTCGAAGGCTTTTGACAGAGTGGATCATTTTTTGCTAATCGAAAAATTAAAGAACTTAAACTTCTCTGAGAGTGTCCTGCGTTGGATACACTCTTACTTGACTGAGCAGACTCAGGCGGTTAAAGATTGCATAGAGGATACAACCTCATCTTCATCTCCCGTCAGGGTCGGAGTGCCGCAAGGCTCTGTGTTGGAACCCTTGCTTTTCACTCTATATTTAGCTGATTTTGGTCATGTGGTCAAGCACTGCAAGTACAATTTTTATGCTGACGATCTTCAAGCTTACATCCATTGTGAACCAAGAGATTATCTGACAACAAGGACATTGATACAATTCTTGGCTGGTCTAGTACTAACAGACTCATCTTAAACTCAGGTAAGACTCAGGCTATAATTATGGGAACATCGAGATTTGTCAAAGCCATTGATCTAAGTACACTTCCTGAGATAAGAGTGGATGGGTCCATGATTCAATATTCTACATCTGTTAAATATCTTGGTGTCACGATCATGAATGCTTTATCTTGGAAGAAGCAGGTTACTAATATGATAAACAGAATTCATTCCGCTTTATATCAATTAAAACTTTGCAGGCACCTATTGCCGGAAACTCTCAAATCTAAGCTCATTTCACTGATCTATTCACATGTTGATTATTGCTATGCAGCTTATACGGACATGACAACTGAACAAAATTTGAGACTTCATAAAGTAGTGAATGCGTGCGTCAGATTTATCTTTAACGTAAGGACTGATGAGCACATCACACCTTATTATGTAAGGCTCAAGGTTGATGCTCAAGAAGAGCTTACTTTGATGCCTATTATATAAGATATTAGAAACTAAACAACTAAGTCTTCTACACTCCAATTTCAACTGTAAGATCGCAACATCGGACTGTGCCACTAGGGCTCCGAGGGATGTTATTTCTGCCACAATGTAGAACTGAATTATATAAACGGTCTTTTAGACTAACATCGGCTAGGTTTTGGAATGATCTCTCTCAATCTATTCGGAATGCGACAACTGGCGGATTTTAAAGAAAAGTTATATTCGCAGTTGCTCGTCTGTGCCTCTTCATGATTGGGATATAAATAGAGATGTTTCTTAAATGCTTAATATACTATTGCATCTCTCTCTGGCATGCCTTAAGATTGTAGATCATAAATCACATTTACACTTAAGCACTTTCTTTTCATGTTTAAAAACATTGTATTCATATTGTTAAATGTATTTTTACTTTTTTATGTATTAGTATTTATGGCACTTGAGGGGATTTTGTCCCAGAGCGCTTTATAAATAAAGCTTTCTTTCTTTCTCTTTCACAACGCCCGCTCTCGCAGCACCGGAGACCGTCGCCGCTAGGAAGAACCAAAGCTGTTCTGGTCTAAGTCTAGGGCTATCGTTTTTTTTCCACTTTTTTTTTTTTTTTGCCCTTTCTCGCTGCCGATATATTTTTTTTTCTTTGGAGAAAGACACCTATCCTCAGCGAGGATCTTCTTTGATTTTGTTAGCCATCTGAAGTAAAAAAAATAGTATTCATACTCTGGCATATTGTTCCTTACCTACCCCACCCTGCGAGGCGCCTGCGAGCGCTATGACTGAAGGACCCGTCGACATTAAGATACGACTGCAGGGAGACGATTATTTTTAGTCCCGTTAAGTGGCGTCGGTCTGCGTTTGTTTTTGTTGTGATTGGTCCACTTTGTGTTTTGAGCCGATACTCTGGAGGTTTCGGTAGTCTCGGGTGTCTCCAACACCCGAAAATTCGAAGAATCGGTAGGGTGGAGGTTTCGGTAGTTTCGGGTGTCTCCAACACCCGAAAATTCGAAGAATCGGTATGGTGGCTGTTGGGATAACCGGCGACGGTACGATCTCTCTTGGGAATAGGGGATGTGATGTTGCTGTTCCACGTGCGTCCACCAGATCTCTCCCCGATCACTGAGCGCGGAATACGCGCCCGCGCCAGTCGAAAATCGCGAGAGCCGTACAAGCCGCGAGGCGCGGCAAGAGGATAAGAGGTTACCAAGGATTGCCAGTGCGTACCTCGATCCTGAGGTTCCGACGGGACCCGTTGATGCCCCCTCAGAAAGGCCCCGCGAAAATTATTGATCACAATCTCGGAGGTGTGCGCGCCCCCGATACGATCATGAGCGTGCCGCCCGGCGGCTGCCTCGTGGATTATCGCGCGATTGGTCGTAATAACACGCACCTCGATTGCGCATCCCCGACTGGTCCGGCGTTACCAATTCTAGATCGCGACGATCCCGAGTTAAGGTGCCTTTAAATGGCAGCATTGAGCATCAAGCGTCGAGCGTCTGCGTTGCGCAGAAGATTATTGCACAGGATTTCAAAAAGATAAATTCCAGCTTCTTGCTGCTTTTTGCGACTAATAACATGGTAAGTCGCAATACGGTCGAGATTAAAAAGGTTATATTCTAATATACATTATTACACAATATTGAAAATTAATATTTATTAACATTATACATAAATAGATATTATTATTAAATGAATATATTACAGAATGTCATCAATATCGACATATTAGAATCTAACCAAACATTAAGAGATAATTTTCATAAATTTTTTGCATATTTTTTTATAACACAATTTTACTTTATAAATCTTTTCTCTATATTAAAAGTACTTTATAACATTGTTTTTTATAGGCATCAAGCTTAGCATTTATTTGTGGAGTCTGCACGTCAAGTGTAGATGAAAAAGAAATTTATAATCACAAATGTGTTAAAAATTGGTATATGATAACCATTAATTCACAAAGTAAAACTTTTTATTCTACGAATGATAAGTAATAATTAATTAAATTATATACAATAAATTTATATATAATAATATATAACTGTTTTCATATATTTATTCAAAGAAATTGTAATTGAAATGAATTCTTTTATGCAACATTGCAGATAAAAGAGAATATTTGGCAAAAATAATGTGTAATGGTAAAGAACAAGTTTTATTACTAAAAGATATGTCAAATTAACCATTATCTTCTAAAAAAGTATGAGTAGACAAAGTTGTGACGCAATCTGTTTTCAATCTAGAAACTTACTTGAATGGCTATATGTTTCCCATCAATCGCACCAACGCAGTGAAGAAAGTTCCATTTTTTTTCAAAATCGTTTGCAATTTCCTTCCAGTCTTCTACATCACAATTCAGAAGTACAATGGAAAATAAACGTTCTCATATAGAAGAACATGTTTCGCGTATTATATTTGCAATACTACTTAAAGATATGAGATACTGATATGACAAAGATATCATACTATCACCAGAAGCAAGATATCTATAAATATTAAAAGAACAATCACGATGATATATAAAATTATATATATATATATATATATATATATATAGATTTCACTCATTACATATTATTTGCAATGTATTTTATATATTGTAATATTATATATTTTTTTAATTTTTGAATATATTTCGTAAATATTAAAGTCAATATTAAATGTTATTCTTCATTAATCGGTTCATGCACAAAACATTGTTTTTTTAACTATTTCCTATTATTGATAATAATTCTTCAAATTCTATCGTTGTCATTCTTGTATAATTTTGGAGCGCAGATCTTTCAATCTGATACTGGAAAGTATTGCATAAGAATCCATATCTGTGTCTTTGTTTAAATAATTTACTCGACCAAAATCTTCTGCTGCGTTTCTCTTTCAATTTTGTTATAATTGCGATTGTTGCGATACCTGCACTAATCTCAGCTCTTCTTTGTTTCTGAAATTCTTGATTGATAGTATAAATACATTTTACTTACTATTAACCATTGGTAATGCCAATGATTAATTGAAATCTTAATCGATTCTGAATGTTTGGCTTGCAAGGCTTTTTTAATGATCTAGCTGAGCCACTGAATTTCTTTTTTTCAATAATTATTTTATCAAAAGTGTAAATCTTTTTTTTCTCGCTTGACGTGCAGATTCCACAAATAAATGCTAAGTTTGATGCTTATAAAAAACATAAATGTTACAAAGTAATTTTAATATAGAGAAAAGATATATAAAAGTAAGAGTGTATGTGTTATAAAAACATGCAAAAAAATTTATGAAAATTAATGTTTGGTTAAATTCTAATATGCACTATCGATAGTGACGTTCTGTAATATATTTATTTAATAATAATATCTATTTATGTATAATGTTAATAAATATTAATTTTCAATATTGTATAATAATGTATATTAGAATATAACCTTTTTAATCTCGATCGTACTACGACTCACCATGTTATTAGACACAAAAAGCAACAAAAAGCTGGAATCTCTTTTTTCCTGTGCAATAATCTTCTGCGCAACGCAGACGCTCGACGCTCGATGCTCGATGCTGCCATTTAAAGATACCTTTAGACTGGCGCGGATTTAGCATGCGGTAGACGTGTGTGTGGCGAGGATGATTTCGAGAGCAGGACACGCGTGAGCGAGCGTAGAGAAATCCCGATTGAGAGCAAGAGTGGTGGCGGCAGGATCCTGAGAGGATGAGACCAAACGTGGAGGCATCGCCGGACTTCCGGACTCTCACGAAGAGAACATCGTTACCAGTGAAGTTATCCCGCTGTATCATACCCACGCGCGTTCGTGATATCGGAAACGTTCATTCTGCCGTTGTGGCCGCAATTTTGTGTTATTTTGGCGTACAAGTCTCGCTCGGAATTTTGATGTTTACCGCGTCGTCCTTAGCGTAATTGCGACTGCGACTTTGCCACGTCGGCAAGCAATCCGAACACCGAAACGTCTTAGATATTGGTTTTGCGGATTTAATCATTATTACACGTTTTAGACCGCATAAATCGTCTCTCTGGAGATCGCGGATTGAAAATACGATGTAATATAGTAGTCGCGATATTGGGACTTTCGTTTCCGGTGTCAGGTAGTGTGCTTCGAGGTGGTTTGACGTGTGTACTTTGCAGGTTGTAGAGAGTTAAAGGGAGGAGTGCAAGAGGAGTGAATGTGATAGTGTGGAAGCGTGAGTGTGAGAGAGTGGGGAGAGGTGAAGCGGAGGCGTAAGGGCAAATATAAGGTTGTAAAGGAAGGTGCGGGATAGTGACAGTTAGAGTATAGACAGCAGAGAGCGTATAGCGGATTAACGGATAGAGGCGAGAGTATTTATAGAGGGCGCAGGAGAACAAGATGGCGCAGTTCGCCATGAAAGAAGGGAAGGAAAGAAGAGGTAGCTACGGAAATGTGGAGGAGCTAATGAAAAGAAAAAGAGAGGAGCTGGGGTTAAGAAAGGGAGGAGAGGATATGTTAAGGAGTAGGAAAAAATCGGGAGCAATAAAAGATGCGGAGTTAGGATGAATAGAGGGAGAAGGGGAGTTACAGCAGTTGATGAAAAGCTGGAAATTAGAAGTCGAGGAGTTAATGAATAAAATGAGAAGCATGAAGGGGTGAAGGAAAGAAATTAGAAATATGAAAAAGGAGGTTAGGGAGGGAATCAGGAAACAAGAGGTAAGGGTAAGTGAGGAGATAGAAAAAGTAAGAAAGGAGTTTAGGGAGAGTGAAAAAAATGGAAGGAAGAAAAAGAAGAGCTAAAAAATCATATTAAAGAGTTAGAGGGGAAAATAGAAAAAATAGAAAATCGTGATATCGAGGAGGAGAAAGGGAGTAAGGCGGTTAGTTGGGGAGTAAATGAATAAAATAAGGAATAAAATAAAAGAATTGGAAAGTAGAATGGAAAGGAGAGAAAGAGAGAAGAGAAGGAAAAACATATTGATTAAAGAAGTGGTAGTAAAAAAAGGGAGGAGAAAGGTGGTGGAGGAGTTGTTTGAGTCAAGGCAGAGGTCGAAGAAGATAAAGGAGGTGTAGAGGGAGGAAGGGAAATGGTTGTAGTAAGGTTGAAAAGGAGCAAAGAAAGGAGGTTTGGAATAGGAAGAAACTTTTGAAAGGTAGGAAGAAAAGAATTTTGGAAGATTAGACATGGAAGGAAAGGAGAATGAGATGGAGTTTAGAAAGAATAGCAAGGTTGGAGAAGAATAAGGGAAGGAAGGTTTGGATAGGGTATGGAAAAATAAGAATAGATGAGAAATGATGGAAGAGGAAGAAGTGCTAAAAGATGGGAATAGAAATGTAAAAAAGGGAGAAGGGGTAAGGGGGCGAGAAAAGGATGGAGTGTAAATTTTTGGAACGTGGCGAGGATAAGAAATAAGGGAAGAGACTTTTGGAGAGATATGGAAAAAATGGGATGTGGTGGTGATGAGCGAAACTTGGTTGGACAGAAAAGGATGGGATAGCTTGAGAAAATACCGAAAGCATTTAGATGGGAAGTGCAATTAGCGGAGAGGAAGAATAAGAAGGGGAGGGATGCTGGTAGGAATAAAAAAGGAACTGAAGGTAGAGAAAGTGAAGGCAAAAAAGAGAGATGGATTAATGGAAGTAGTGTTAAAAGTGAAGGGCAGAAAATGGAGCGTGATAGGAGTATATGTTAGAGAGAATATGAAGAAGAATCTGGAAGAATTGAACGAATGGATGGAAAGGAAGAAAACAGTAGCACATTGATTGGTGGGGACTTTAACGCAAGAACAGGTGAGGAGGAGAGGGGGGGGTAATAAGAAAAAGGCATGAAAAAGAGGAGAGAGTGGGAAGAAGGTCGAAGGACAAAAGAATTAACAAGGAGGGAAAGGAGTTGTTGAGATGGATAGAAAAAGCGAGGTGAACAATATTTAATGGATGCACGAAGGGAGATGTAGAGGGGGAATGGATGTACACGGGGAGAAGTGGGAATTTAGTAACAGATTATGTGTTGGGGGACGAAGATGTAAGAATGCAGGTAAGCAAGGTGGAGGTGGGAGATAATATAGACTCCGATCATCATCCAATCATAGTTTGGATAAAGGGGGGGGGGGGAAGAGATAAGATTAGAAAGAAAGGAGAGGACGAATAAAAAATGGGTGTGGATGCAAGAGAGTAAAGAAGAGTTAAGGAAGGCGCCAGGAAAGTAGAGGAAGTGGTGGAGGAGGTAGATGAGGTGTGAGAAGATATGAGGAATAAGATAAAGGAGATGATGATAGATGGGTGCGCGTCAAAGAGGGTAAGAAAAAAGAGAGGATGGTGGTATAGCTAGTGTAAGGAGGAAAAGATTATAGTAAGAAGAGAGTTGTGGAGGTGGAGAGAGAAGGGAGAAAATGGGAATCTCTATAGGGAAGCAAAAAGGAAATATAAAAAGTTGATAGAGGGGAAAAAGAAGGAAGAGAGGAAAAGATGGGGGAGGAAATTGAGAGAAATTAGAACAGAAGGGCAGGTTTGGGAAATAGTGAATAGGAGAAAAAGGAGGAGGCTGAAGGTGAACGAAGATATAACAATGGAAGAGTGGGATGGATATTTTAGAAATCTATTGAGGGGGGGTTGGCAGAGTAGTGCCCGTAGGTCAGAGGGTAAGATGGATTAGGATGGATAAGGAGGAGAGCTTAAGCAGAAATGAGACAAAGTCCAGTGATTGGAAGACAAAAGGATAACAAAGCGGTAGGGGTGGATGGAATTGCCGGCGGAGGTGCGGAAGTACGGAGGGGAGAACGTGGAGGAATGGATGTGGAGAATATGTTATAGGATTTGGAAGAAAGAGGGATGGATAGATGAGTGGAATGAGAGGGTGATTGTGCCGATATTAAAGAAGGGATAGAAGGAGAAGGTAGAAGAGTATAAGGGGGTGTCGCTGACGCCGACGCTTTATAAGGTGTACGCTTCGGTGCTGGCAGATAGATTGAGCGATGAGGTGGAGAAAAAAGAATTGGTGCCGCAGAATCAAACGGGTTTCAGGAAGGAGTCAGGGATAATGGACAATATATTTGTGCTGAATTATTTATGTGAATAGACAGTTGATCAAGAAGAAAGGAAAATTAGTGGAGCTTTTTATAGATCTTAAGGCAGCATTTGATTTGGTGAATAGAAAAAAATTGATGGAAGCGATGAGAGAGAGGAAGGATGAGGGAAGGGTTGATCAGAAGGAGCACGGATATTTTGAGGGAGATTAGAAACAGGGTGAGGAGGGGAGAGGATTTGGGAGCAGGATTTTGGACAGAAAGGGGAGTAAGGTAGGGATGCCCATTGAGCCCTCACTTATTCAATTTGGTAACGGCGGATATGGAGGAAGTAATAAGTAGAGGAGAATGGGAAGGGGTTAAATTAGGGGGGCTGAAAATTTACACCTTGGCATTTGCAGATGATGTTTTAATTACGGAGGAGGAAAATGGGATGAGGAGTATGATTGAAAGGTTAGAGGATTGTCTGAAAAAGAAGGGGTTGGAGTTAAATGTAAGAAAGTCGAAAATATTAAGAATTAGAAAAGGAGGAGGGAGAAAAAGGAATGTAAGCTGGAGGTGGAAAAGGAAGGTGATAGAGGAGTTAAAAGAATTTTCTTATTTGGGTTATGTAATGCAGAGGAATGGAGGACAAAAAGCACAGATAAGAGATAGTTTAAGGAAGAGTGCTGCTGTAATGGATCAGGTTTGGGGAATAGGAAAAAGGAAATTTAAGAATGATTGGGGAAGAAAATTATGACTTTTCGATAAATTGGTGTGGAGATGGGGTATGAGGTGGAAATTTGGGGATGGAGAGAGAGGAAGGAATTGGAGAAGCTACAGGAAAGGTATCTAAGATGGATGTTAGGAGTGAAATGGAGAACGCCGGGCTATGGTAAAGGAGGAATTGCAGAGAGAGAAGTTAAGAGATAGAAAGAAAAGCGTGGGAGTTTGAGAAAAGGTTGGAAAAAGGTAGGGGGAGTGGGATTGCGAGGAGAGGAGTTGAGGGAGAGGAGTAAGAAGAAGGATTTATCGAAGTGAGAAGAAGAAAGATGTAGGTTCTTTGAAGACAGAGATATGGGCATGGTGAAGATAGAAGCAAAAAGGTCGGAAGGAGGGCTAGACTTCATCTATTTTGTGAAAAAAAAACATAGAGATAGATGAGAAGGAACGTTGGAAAAGGATAGAAGGGTCAAGATACAACAAGTGCTACGGAAAAATCAAGGGGAGTAGGATACCAGAGTACCTGAAGAGTGATTGGAGGGAAAGTAGATGGCAAAGGGTGGCTAGGTTCAGGTTGGGAAATGGAATGAGGACGATATGGTACTAGAAGGATGTAGAGAGTAAAAAATGTAAAAAATGTAGATTATGTGGAAGGAAGGAGGAAGCATGGGAGCATGTGTGGGAAAGATGTATGAACTGGGGGTGGAGAAGGATTGGCAGGAGATGTTGGGAGAGGTATTGGGGAAAAAGGGTGAAGAAGAGGGGTAATTGAGGGAATTAGAGAGATTAAAACGTGGGGAAGAGAATGATGAGGGAAAGAATGATCGGATTGAGAATTAGATAGAAGATAAGAGTCAAGAAGAGGAGAGATAGACAGGAGAAGACAGACAGAGAGAGAGAGAGAGAGAGAGAGAGAGAGAGAGAGAGAGAGAGAGAGAGAGAGAGAGGACGAGAGAGAGAGAGGGCGAGAGAGAGAGAGAGAGGATTGATGTGTAAATGAGATGTATGAAAGGATTGGAAACAGATATGAGAGGATTGGAAGCGGAAGTCCCAAATTAGGGTAGGGCAGATAGCGTTGTGTACACACGTGTGTGTAGATAGGTTAGAGATAGTTAGAGGTTAAGTAAGATAAGTTAGAGTTAAGTTAGTTGTAAGCTAGAGTTAAGATAGTTGTAAGTAATTATTGTAACCCCAAGGGGATTCAATAAATTTATATATCTATCTATCTAGTAGTCGCGATATTTCTTGCCCGTCTAGTGTCTAAGTCATGTATACATGAAGATTCTGTCGCCGAGTGTGAGTATATCTCACGATTATGTATCTCTTTTGTTAGCCGTCGAGTGTGAGTGTGTTTCGTGCATATATATTTCAGTCTATTATTTTTTTTTGTCGAATTATAAGCGTTGGAATGGATAAGCGATAGAGTGATTTTGCGCTTGGCACGGGATCGTGTACAGATCGTTGCAAGCTATATTTGCGCGGTGCATGCTTCAAGATGCACTGGATGCATATGGTTGGCGAACGGCGTGTTAAAATAGAGAGTTAAATATTATCGCTCCGAAAGGGGTTCGATGATCAACTCTATGTAATTGCGCCCGGGCATAGGCCCGATCGATCTGGATTTTTCGGCATTATATTTTCCGCGGCGCAAAGCTGCCTCTATTACCCAGTTTCGCTTCCGCGAATTTATCGTCGTCAAACCATTGCGCGAAATCACCGCCTTTTTTGGTTTAACCATCCAGATAAAATTCTTCCAAATTAATAAAGCTGTTATTTCCTTGTTACGCTTGACGACTTTACTTTCTTTTTACGTGTATTTATCGCTATCGCGTTCGTTCAACATACGCCTTGCCCCTTTACCGTTAGGTGAGCTAGTCCGCCCGCGACGAAATCGATTTCTTTCTTTCGCGTCTTTTACGAGCCTATCTCGCGTATATTTAACGAATTGATACGTACAAGACCGTATTTAGCGCCCAATTAATTCTCGCGAGTTTTAAGATTTCGTCACCAAACGCGCGGAACACCTTCCACCTTGTTCCCTCCCGGCGTGTAATTATCTTTCGATTCTCTTTTGTCCACGATCCTTTTCACGCATCTCCTCGTCCGGCGAATCATACTACTGTTCGTCGGCGCAACCAATAATCCGCGCGACGGAGAGATCGTGACGGCGCACGCGCGCAGCGATCGACGGTTCGCGGAGGGAAAAGTCGTCGCAATATACACATGGAGCATGCTTTCCGTACGGCAAAAAACAACACGATAGCCAATCAACTTACTATTTTTTATAAGAGCAAAAATTAATTGATTATTGCGTCGCTGCCACGCAGCAAGCGTTGGGACGGTCTATAATAAAGTGTAATAAGCTTTTAGCCATCTGCTCTAAACCTTAAAATATGACAATTTCAGAAATGTTTCCTGTGCTGATACCGAAATATTCGCATGAAACACTCACACTCGACGGTTAACAAAGAATACAATCGCGAGACACACTTACACGTACACGACTTAGACGTTAGACGGGCGAGAAATTGCGCGACTAATATATTACGCTGTAGTCCCGGTCCGCGATCTCCAGAGAGACGAACGGTCTAAAACGCGCAATACTTAGTGAGTCCAACCCTCGAGACGTTTCGGGACTCGGGTCGCTTGCCGACGAGGCCGTGTCGCTAATACAATTACGTCACAACGACGAGATAATTGCTAAACTTCCGAGCGGAGCTCGGACGCAAACACAACACTAAATTACGGCCATGATGGCAGAACGGCGCGCTCCCGATATTACGAACATGCATTGCTAATAGCGTAATAACCTCACCGGTGACGATACCCTTTTTTCGGGAGTCCGGAGGCTCGGCAGCTTCTCCTCACTCGTCCTTGTCCTTCCGCTCGCCTCGCTCTCGGGATTTCTACACACTAGCTTACGCTTGCTTTTACTTTCTCGCTAGACTTCTTCACCGCACTCTTTCACACGCTCGCGCCAGTCTGACCCGGGAACACCAAGATTTAGAATCGGTCACGCTCCGGGCCAGCCGGAGATGCGCAATCGGGGTGCGTGTTATCACGGCCAATCACGCAATAACACGCGAGGCCGCCGTTCGGCGGCACGCTCATGAGTGTACCGGGGGCGCGCGCACCCCCGACATCGCGATCGATATTTTTCACTGGGCCCTTCTGAGAGGGCCTCGGCAGTTCCCGCCGGGGTCTCGGAAGCGAGGAACGCAATAATGTCCCTCGCGGACCTCCTCTTTTCCCGCTGTGTCTCGCGGCGATGGAGTTCCTTCGGGGTTCTTCGGGCACGTCTCCGTCCTGCGTCCCGGCGCGAGAATCCTCCTTGTCCTCTCGCGCTTCTCGCCTCACTTCCAAATTCGGTAGTTGATAATTCCTTTCCTCTTTCGTTCCCTTGAAGCAAGGTCGTCTTCCGAGTTGTTGTGATCGTTGTGTTTGATCCGTTTTCACGCTCCTCCGGTAAGGCTCCCGTGTTGTA
>JBCEWD010176755.1:0-20391 GCA_039654425.1 Cataglyphis rosenhaueri | reverse complement strand
TATATATATTATAATTATTATATTTTAATATTAATATTATATAGCTTTAAAATTAATATTATAGAGCTAATAGACGATCCAAGCCGCTAACGTATGATTCTCGAGACCTTAGCTATAGCTCAGGAAAGAAAGAGAAGGCGGATTATATATCTGCTCTTCTACTGTCCGAAGGCCGAGAGCACACGACACGGCTTCTTTCTTGTGTGCGCTATTGTCTCCACACTGTGGCTGGTGACAGAGTCACGGAATTGGCATCTCTGCTCCAAACTTGCTTCTTCTCCTTTATCTTTCCTCTCCCTTCCTCCTCTCATCCTTCCTTCCATTCCCAACAGCCTACTCCCCACCCCCACTTCATAAAATATCCTTTTTATTCTTCCATCTTTATTTCCTAATTTACTCTTTTTCTCTCTTTTCTTCTTCTTTTTACTAATTCCCATATTTTCCCTTCTGTCTTTGGTTCTCCTGCCTTTTTTATCTATTTTTCTCTTTCTTCTCTTTTTTTTGACATATTCCCTTATATTCCTTATATTTCCTTTTCATTTTTCTGTATCTAACTTTTCTGTATTTACCTCCTCTTTTTTCTCTTCTTTATCTCCTTATTTCCTTTCTTACCTCTTTCTTCCTTTCTTTGCACTTCTCATCCCCTTCGTTTCCCCCTTTTCTTTTCCCTGTTTTCTTCGCAATCCTCCAATGTTTTCTATATCCTTTTCTTTATTTATTTCTATCTCTTCCTGAACCCCCTTCTCTTCACTCTCTATTCTACCTAGCTCTTCTTTACATTTTTCTCTTCTTTTTTTCTTCATCTCATATCCTTCTTTTCGTTCTTCTTTCTTTCTTCTTGTTTATTTACCTCTCCCACTTTTCCCTTCAACTACACAATTACTGGTTGGTGATCTGAATCCTTTTCTCCTATTTCTAAACTTTCCACCTTCTTTCATTCTTTTATCTTCTTATCTCTTAACACATAATCGATGACCGTTTCTCCCTTCTCACCGTGTACATGCTCCCTTTTTCGTTACCCTTCACGCTTCCATTTATTACCATCTCCTCTTTTCTACACTTTCCACCAACATTCTTCCTTCTCTATTTATTTCCTTATCCTTAGGTTTTCTCTATGCCCTCCTGCTTCTCTTTTCTCATCCATCCTCCTTCCTCTCCCGCCCTTACATTAAAATCCCTACTATTATTATTCTAATTTTCTCTTCACTTTTTTCTATTCATTTCTTTAATCCCTCTAATATTTATCCATAACCTCCGTAATCTTTCTTTTAATTTTACCCATTCTCTTTTCTCCCATTCATTTTCTGACAATACTATTATATCTCATTCTTCTATCCTTGTCTAAAAATCCTTATCCTTGTTTGCCACTCCCGCTACATTCCAGAATGTCATTTTCCATATCTCTTCTCTCTTCCTCTCTCTCATCACCCTTTCTATCCCCGTTTCTCCTTTGAAGTTTTTTGTCCTTGCCGCTGTTCATTCCCTCGTTATTCTTTAGCTTCTCCTCTTCTTCTAACTATCTCCATCATTTTCCTTCTGTATTCTACCATAGCTTACCCAGATTCTCTTTCGCGGATATGGAAAGTGACTTCTGGAATGTAGCGGGAATGGCAAACAAGGATAAGGATTTTTAGAAGAATAGAAGAATGGGATAAATAGTGCCAGAAACATGGATGGAAAAAAGAGGATGGGAAAAATTAAAAAAAAGATTACGGAGGTTATGGATAAAAGTTAGAGGGATTAAAGAAATGGATAGAAAAAAATGAAGAGAAACTTTCCTCTTTCTTTCTCTCCTTACTATCTCTTCTAAACTTCCATCTCATTTTTCATTCCTTTCGCGTTAGATCATCATTTCTATCCATTATACTTTTTCTCTTTCTTATTATCCCTTTTTTCCCTTCTACGCTGCCTAGTTTCACTATCGCCATTCTTTTTCTTTTCTTATCTTTGTTTTCTATTCATCTCACTTCTTCCACTTCTGTCTTAACTACTAATTCTTGTAAAATTTCCCTTATCCTCTTCTTCATTTCTCTTTCTCCTCCCTTCACTTCACTTACCATCATATTCCTCCTTCTTCTCTTTTTTTCATTTCCCTTTATTCTGCTATCTTATTTATTTTCTTTTTTATTTCTACCCCTTTTTCTTCTCTCTTTTCCCCTCTCGTCCCCTTCCTTATTCTTATTCCTCTCATATCCTTTTTTAGATACTCTGCTTTTTTCTTAATTTCCTTCTTCTCATTCCTCCATTTTTCCTCTCTTTTCTTTATTCTTTCCTTTAGTAATCTCTCCACTTCCTCTTTCACTTCCCATCTACACTCTTAATTTCGCCTTCATTATCTTTCTTATTTCCTGAATTCCTTCCAACATTTTATTTTAAAATTTATCCTTCAGTTCTTTCAATCAATTCTTCTCTCCTTCACTCTTCTGCTATTTTTTTGTGCTAACTCCTGAATTTTTCTTTTCTTTAACATCCCCATCTCTTCTACTGCTCTTTTTTCTTCTTTTCTATCTGTTCCCTTTTCCATTTCTCTCCTATATTCCCCTTCTATGCTTTCTCTTCTCTCCTCACCTTTTATTCTTATTTTCTTCATTCTCGTGCTTTTTTTTTTCTTCCACGATTCTTTTCTCTATTATCTCCTTTTCCTGTCTTGTCGCTTCTCTATATACTCCTGCTACTTCTTTCTCACTTTTCATTCCTACTTATCTGATCGCCTCTTTATATCTAATCTCACAACACTTCTCCCACTCTCCGTTCCTACTTATCGAATCTCCGCTGTATATTCTATGCTCCTTGCTTTCCTACTGTCACGTCCCACCGTGACTCTCTTTCTTTTTCTCTTCCCTCTCTCTCTCTCTCTCTCTCTCTCTCTATCTCTCTCCCCCCTATCTATCTAACCTTCAACCTATCTATCTTTGCATTTTTCCCCTTTTCCAGCCTTTCACTATCTCTTCCTTTATTACACCATATACTCCACCTTATACTCCCTTTTGCCCTTCTTACTCACACCTTTCACCTTTTCTCTCTCTCTCCTATCTGCTCTCCTCTATTCTCTCTCAAAAATACTACTTTTACCTACCATTTTCTCCTACCGGAAACGGAAGTTTCGATGATCTATATATCATCTAAATTTGTGTTATTATCAAGATATTTTTCTTCTTTTTTTGCTATAATATTGAGATTATTGTATGCATTCCGAATGATTTTGATAAATAATATCATTTTGTCGTACATCGTCTCGGTTTATTGCAAATATCTCGATATTTATTTATATCTTGACGTTGTTAGATTTAATTTGGTTACTAATTTTCTTGTTTCTTTAGCGAAGCAGAATTGTTTGATTTTTTCAAAGTATAGGTCTGGGTTATATTGAAATTCTTAAATTTTGGTTAATCTGTTTCCGTGAGATTCTTGGATCATCGGCTGTTCCAGCTGACAAGTATCTGTAACGATGCGCACATCGTTACCCGGCCGTCCATCCGCCGGACACCGCCACCCCGACGACCATCAGCGCGTGAAAACCGCCGTCCCACACTCAGCAGTCACGGGACCTAAGAGCGAAGGTGCTATGCGCCCCATCGTATTATAAACCGGCGAGCGAAAACAAAACATCGGGTAGATATTTAGATATTTATTACATTGTTATTGTTTTGTTGTTTTTATCATCGGGTCGGCACACCGTACCGGAGCACGAGTCGCGCGCTCGGGAAACCGATCCGACCGCTTCCGAAAATTCCCGAGCCGCGAACGCGCTCAAACAAATTGTTAAACAAACAATTATCGCGCCGACGCGATACTGCCGACACCGGGTATAAAAAGGCGCTCCGCCGGGTAAAGAATCAGAATCTTCTCCGCTGCTCTGAAGTCGGCACGACGCTTAGAGCTCTCCGAAGAAACCTACGCACTTAGACAGCGAGATCGAGGTTAGGTGTACTCCGCCTCTGCTGGGCTTTCCCAGCATCCCGCCAAGCTAAGTGTTCCGACCTAGTATCCTATCGTCCGGCAATATCTCTAGCGGTGGGAAGTTACCCGCCACCGACAGATATTCTCGTCTGCCGGACGCTCCTAAGCCGAACCGCGAACCGCTCCCGCAAATCCTAGATACTACGCGAAACATATCGCGATCCGACGCAACGACCGGGAATCGCCATTATTACGGCGATAGGATCCGCACGACGAGAGCCATAAGATCGTCCTACGCGCCGAAAATATCGGCACACTATTCGCCGCGAGGCTCCCGCCCCTCGCGACGATAGCACCTCGCTTCTCACCCGCCGATGAGACCGCCTATCGATCGCGCATATCGATTATCGCGCGACGCGCTCATCCGCCGCCAAAGAGCGCCCACTGTAAGCGCAACCGCTGCGTGCACTTGGGAGCGACACCCGCCGACGCGCACCGTCAGGGTGACGCTGTAACCGCCGCTTACCACCCACGGAACATCGTACGGGCACTCGCCCGCACCGCTCTCATCTGCGCCGATTCACTCGCGGGCACTCGCGCCCGTCTACATCCATCCGCGCACACATACACACACACACACACACACACACACGATCACACACATCCACATACACACGCATCCACCCACACTTTGTAACCCCGCATTCGGACAACAAATAAAGTTTATTTATTTAGCAGAACTCACTCGCATTTTCGTGCTTGCTACCTCTTCCGAGCCCTGATCCCGACAGAGCTATCCTCCGACAGCGCTCGGGAAAACCGACCGTTACAATTATATAATTTATAAATATTAAATATTATAATATTAGCGGTTGAATACTATTTTTGTTAAGTTTTGAAATATTGCGCAGTAAGATTTCTCATAAAATATTAAATAAATAATAATTTATATATATGTGAAAACGCGCGCATCAAATTCAATTATTTATATTACAAAATTAAAGTTATCAATTAATTACCAAATAACATTTGTAGATGTATCCTTTGAAAATTCAAAGAACATCTAATATAAACAGGATAGATATCCTACATTCAATGATTATCCAGTGGACATTTATAAGACATTAATACTTATTATAATACTTAAAATTTCTTCTTCACACAGAAGTAATAACTGATTGCCACATTGTCTCAAGCCTAAGCTATTGTCTCGTCGATTTGTTCATAGTAAGTACACAATTATTGTGGAATATGGAATGCTACATGGATCTTCATCGAATCACAACGTTGAAAAAGCCAAGAAGTATAAATATTATTTATTAATTGAAAACAACAATATTGCAAAATTTTATGGATTATGATAGATATGCAAGTTAATTTTTCGCAAATTTTCAGTATATAAAATAAATGTTTCCATTGTCTCTCATTTAATTTAATTAGCAAAGTTTTATACGTTTTTTAGTTCCTTTTATTATTAACTAGTAGATTTGATATATTTTATTTCATAGAATTTTTATAATAATATTAAAGTAATAATAAATTTTGAATAGTTTTTACTTAATAATTTCTCAATTATTCAGTTGCACATTGTTAGTCCCTTTGCAATTTGTTACATCCATTGATTATTATTTGTTGCATTTAATTGATATTTTCTAGTACATTGTTAGTTCACTTGCTTAAAATAACTTGGTTTGCATATATATATTATTATATTTGTTAATTATCAATATTTGCATACGTTCTTTATTATTATTAGGTTTAATAATCAGTAAATAATATTTTATTCATTGGACATTTATGAAGTTTCATCGAAGCATCGATATACGAACATTTTTATTTGGTTTTCATATTTATCGTATTATAGTAAGTCATCATCAAGTTGACTAACTTTCTAAAGTTGTTCATTTTATAAGATAGTTTGCATATACATTTATAACATCTCAGTTTGCAAATTTTATTTATTTATTGATATGCCTGTTGGCATATTATTTATTCATTTGTTTAGAATTAATTGGTTATGTGTACGTATAGTTATTACTTTATTTAATTAGTGATATTAGCATATTTTAGTTCTTATAGTTAGTATTTAAAATTGTATTTAAATTATCATTGTTTTATCATTGTTCAAATTTGAAACATTAAAATTTGTGTCTAAAATTTAACGGCGAACATCATCAATTAATTCAAACGATTGCCTTCAAAATCAAAACGAGCGAGAACAAATAGCGTCGCGGCCACCCGCTCGATGCATGATTGCGATGCTCGATGCGTTATTCGTATAGTGAAAAAATATGACAAACACCTGGTTCTATATCGTTCGATATCGAAAAACTTTGTTATCCCCATTGGCAAAGTGCGAATTTCCGCGGTCGATCGATTTAGTCTGCCTACGACAACGATTCGAGCCGATCGAGATTCATCGACTGTTCTAATTTGCTTTTCGCTTATTCTCGCTCGTGTCGCATAATCAGTAGGCTTACTCGTCTAAAACGTTCCGAATCGTCTTGCATCCGATCGCGTTCATAT
The DNA here is from genome assembly GCA_039654425.1 of Cataglyphis rosenhaueri. Classification (NCBI taxonomy): domain Eukaryota; kingdom Metazoa; phylum Arthropoda; class Insecta; order Hymenoptera; family Formicidae; genus Cataglyphis; species Cataglyphis rosenhaueri. The sequence continues at coordinate 13,965 of JBCEWD010176755.1, read as the reverse complement.
TCTCGCGGCGGTCAATTTGATCACATCTCAAATCGTTAATTCTTTAGTGTTAAGATATTGTGATATTTAAGTAAGTGAGGAATTCGAGAGCAGACGCATCGTTCATTAACCGCATCGCGCATGACTTCTGCCTCGCGCTAAACACCATTCAGCGTCCGCGTTCAAGATATCTGTTCTCGCGGGAGCCTCTAGCAAAAAGCTCTGCAAAATTTCAGAACCGCAAAAAAGGCAGTCATTAACAGGACATTTTGAAGATTTCCTGCGAAGTCGCGGACTACGTGCCTCGCTCTTAGCAGTTTCAATAAACGACTATTCAAACCAATTTGCAGTCGAGTATTTTCTCACATCTCCTTGTCCTCCAGTGGATTCACGTTACACACTGCTCCTCGCTCATTTCTGCGTTTCTAAAGATTTGGGCGATCGCGGCGCAGTCGACTCCCGAACAATCATTTTCTTTTAACATTTTTTAAAACATTCCCATACTCGTTTTATATACATATATGTTTATATATATTCTTATATTATCTTTATATCTAAACTTTTTACTTTTTAAATAGTAATACTTTGATTATTTTTTTAAATATTTTGTTATTATCTTGCTGCCAAAGCATAATTTTAAAAATTTGTTCTAATTTTAATAATCGATCAGTTGTCAACCAAAAACATATCATCATTTAACAAAGAGGCGTATAAATCAATTAATTTTATCTCATATTTCACAATTAAATAAAATTACAACTAGATCAAATGTTCCCAAAAACCATTTTAAAACTATTTCTAATGTGGAAATGATCTGTAATTACTTTAACTCAAAGAGTACATCAAATGAAACTAATAACCTTCTCAGTGAGCATTTTCGATTCATCCAATAATATCCTAAATCTATCAATGCATAATTATAGTTCTTCAATATCTAAGAGTTTCGACATTCCTATTGCATCACATCAAGATAATTCTTCATTATTTAATTTTTCTACAAAATCAATCGATTTTAATAATGAAATCTTAATACAAAATGAACAAAATATAAGTTTACAAGAAGATTTGCAAATCTTAGTTTCCTCTAAGTACTGTAGTAAACTTCTTATAATTCTGCGAAAACATGGTCATAATGATTTACTTGAATCGTGTAACACTTTAATGAAAACACCACGTAATACTTTCCAAAATATATCTTTTGTTAATGGTGGAAGATACATTCATTTTGGATTAGCTTCGGGAATAGAATGCTCCATATCAAAATATTGTAGAATTATGCCTCGTGAAGTAAAAATAAATATCAATATCGATGACTTATTTTGAGTAAAAGCTCAGGGAGCCAATTTTGACCTATTCTTGCATCGATTCTTGAAATTAATAATCTTTATACAAAGCTTTTTGCAGTTGGCGTGTTTCACGGAATATCAAAATCGAACAATATAAATGATTTTTTTGTCCTTTTGTTAATGAAGCCCAAATTATTCTTCGAGAAGGTATATCATTAGACAATGAAGATTTCCATTGTAAAATTATATTAAATGCAATATGATGCGGTGCTTCTGCAAAATCATTAATCACATGTACCAAAGGTCACACAGGTTATTTTTCATGTTCAAAATGCTCACAAGAAGGTGATTTGTATGTAATCGAGTGTGTTTCCGGAAATTAAGTGCACATTAAGAACAAATGAATCATTTCGTACTCGTAGTCAAAATGAGCATCATATAGGTGATTCATTTCTAGAAAATCTTCCTATAGATATGATTTCACAAATTCCTTTCGATTATATGCATCTTGTTTAGGATCGAGACGTTTATTGCAATTTTATGTCAGAGATAAGAAAGGTATAAGATTATCTAATGCTGTTATTGATTCCATTAATGAACAGCTACTCGACACAAGAAAATTTATATATTAAAGGATTTGCGAAAATGCCAAGAAGTTTATTATATATTGATAGTTAGAAAGCTACGGAAGTTTGCTTTTTTTTTGCTTTATTTAGGTTTAGTTTTGTTAGAGTCATTTTTGTCTAAAGATTATTATAATCATTTTTTATCACTAAGTATAGCTATTCGTAGATCCAAAAAGATGTTTAGTTCTTAACGATTTTGCTTTTGCGACATTCCTTGATAACTTGGTTTATTTATTTACACACTGCTTTCGGATTTGAATATCTTTCACATAACGTTCATAATTTAGAACATCTTGCAAATGATGTTAAAACTCTTGGGTGTTTAGGTGCTTTTAGTTGTTTCAAATTGGAAAATCATATGCAAAAAATTAAAAAACAAAAAAAAACTGTGACAAATCATTAGAGAAATATTCTAATCGAATTTTGGAATTAAATCAACTTTCATCCAAAAAATGTTATTTAAAGTCATATCCTATTGTTCATTAAAAAAAAACAATTCAAAACACTAACGATACATCTCATTTAGAGTTCAATGGCTACTATTTTTACAACAGAAAATGAAAACTGTTGTTTGTTGAACGACAATTCTTTGGCATTTATTTCAGAAATAATTTTGGATACTAATGATGTTCCATACATAAATGTAAAACGAATTTTATCTATCGAACCATTTTTTGGTACTCATATGATTGGAACTACTAAGGAACTACTGGGTATACAAACTTTTATAGAAACAAATCTTTTTAATGTTGAAAAATTGCTGGCAACAAATATAAAAACAAAATGTTTGAAATTAAAACATCTTGAATTGTAAGACACATTTGTTATAATTCCACTTTTGCATGCATACATAATTGTTTGCATAATGCATAATAAAATGCATAATGCAAAAAATGCATAATTATTTTTATTTTGACTTTTGTTCTTATCTTGCAATAGTTTTATGTTCTTTCTAACGGACTTAATTTTGAAATTAATACAATACTTTAGTTTTTTATAAAGAATTATCTGATAATACTGTAGGTTTTTACAATTATTGATTTTCATATGTTGCTATGTGTGTCCGTTTTAATTTTGTTTAAAATGTTGAATAAATGTTTTGGGTATTGTAGCTATAACTGAGATTATTAATGAGATTATAAATTATTTATGAGTACAAGCTAACCTAGACGTGGCAAATGTAAATGCATTCGATCGAGTTGATACATTGAATAACAATAACTATCGAACATGGAAATTTGTTGAAGATGTTATTAATACAAAGAGAATTGTGGGATTATGTAAATGGGTCCGCTGTATTACAAAATGATGCCACGGCTGAGCGAAAGATAAGACATAAATTGAAAAACGAGGCTTTATCAACCATTGCTTTATCGATAGATCTGGACCAACAAATTTATATAGTACATTGTGAAACGGCGAAGCAAACATGGTTGGAGCTTGAAGAAATATATCAAATATATAAACCAAAATTGAGACAGCGAATAATGCAGCTAAAGAGACAATTTGTTCGAATTCAGTTAAAAGATGACGAAAACATGAAATCATATTTAAGTCGATTAAAAATCTGTTCAGATTATTTACGTGAGACAGGAGCACAGGTTAAAGACGAAGACTTGGTGTATGGTTCTGGGTATGCTTTCTGGTCTTCCTGAAACCTACGACGCTCTTACGATGACACTCGCAAGTCTGGAAGACGATAAATTTACATCTATTAAAATAAGGAAAGCTTTAATCATGGAATATGATAGACGGATGTTTAAATAGGAGGATGAGCAACAAAAAAATAAAATTGCCGCATATCAAACGAAAAAAGGTAAGCAAAATTTCTTTGAAAAATCTATTAAATTAGGAAAATGTTTTAGTTGTGAAAAACAAGGACATTTTGCGAAGCAATGCCGAAATAAAAAAAAAGAAAAAATGACAAAAGCAATACTACCAAGGAAAAACAGATAGCTTTATTCAAGCAAATTGCACTATGTTGGAGGATGCTTGGTTAATAGATAGTGCTGCAATGCACCATGTTTGTAAACATGGAGAATAGTTTGAAAATCTAAAAAAGATTGAACTTGAACCCATCGGCACTGTTGAAACAGCAATTTATCAAGATGAAAGATCACTAACCGCGGAAGAAGTCGGTGATATAAAAATACAAGTAAAAATTAATCATAAAAACTACAAAGTGATATTGCAGAACGTTTATTATGCATTTAAGTGCAGAGGAAATTTGATGTCAGTGGCTTAGATAGAAAAGAAAGAAGAATAGATAGAAGAATATTAGAATTTAAAAATGGTTTAGCCTGTGTCGCCATGGACGGAAAAACAGATCAACGAATAATTGAAGCTTGTAGGCCAGATAACCTCTATGTAATTCCAGCAGATGTAATAAATCCCAAAAACCAAGATACAATTAAACTGCACATCATAAGTGTAACAGAACAAAATTTATGGCATAGGCGTTTTTGTCATATTAATAATAAAAGTATAGAGGAACTAAGACAAAAAGGATTCGCGGATTAAATGTACACAAAGTAGATTCAGATCTTTGTCATGGTTACTGCATTGAAAAATCTACTAAAGCACCATGTAAATGTATAAATGAGATGTCAATCAAAGAGAATGTTGGAATGAATACCTTCTGATTTGTGTGGCCCCATGCTTGTCACATTTATAGGTGGTATATAATGACACCGATAGATGACTATTCTCGAAAAATAATGATTTATTTTTTGAAGAGTAAAGACAAAGTTTGTAATATTAAAAATTTTATAAATAAAGTCGAGAGAGATAAAGATTTGAAAATAAAACGATTTAAAACGGACAATGGACTTGAATATTGTAATAAGAAGTTACAAGATTTCTTTGACAATTTAGGCATTAAACATGAATGGTCATGCGTAGAAACTCTCAAATGAATGGCATAGCTGAACGTACTAATCGGACTTTAATGGACTTAGTTCGATCCATGCTAACTTCTGCAAAATTGCCGTCGTCTTTCTGGGCTGAAGCAACAAACGCTGCAGTTTATATGAGAAATAGAATGATTCATACTAACTTAAAAGATGGAGCTCCGGAAGGAATATGGAACAATAGACCATCAAGTGTAAAGCATCTCAAAGCTTATGGATGCTTAGCTTATGCGCATTTACCTCATCAAGGAAGAAAGAAATTAGATCCTCGAGCTCGCGCATGTGTACTTGTCGGATATTCTAATCAAATCAAAGGATATTGGTTATGGGATACTAAAAAGGAAGAAACCAAGCATGTGAGATTCAACGAAACTAAACTAGGATATGAACAAGCAAAGATTACAGCAGGTCAAATTTTATTTAAGTTTCCCTATAGTGAATTTTCAGAAAGAGAACAGGAATCGAATGATAAACTAACAAATACTCAGCAGGAAAGTAACAGTAAATGCAATACAATGCAAAAGCATAGCAAAAAAACGATACATAAGAACTCAGCCAATATAAACATGATCTAAAAGCTTATTCAACGCAAGACAGAGAATAGCGACCAAGATTCTTCAGATGAGCACGATGAACAAATGAATGAAAAGAAAGAGATAGTGAGGGCATCAAGCAGCAAAATCGAGAAACAAACGCCAGGTAGACCTAAAAAGAAAATAAGAAATCTATATGATTGCAAGGGTAAACCAAAGGATAAGATAGAGTTAAACTTAATACAAATAAAAAAACCACAGAACTTAGAAGAAGCGATGTCATCACCCCAATCAGATGAATGGAAGAAAACTTAAATAACTTAGAACGACTAAAAATTTGGGAAATCATTGAACTATCAGATGATAAAAACTGCATAGCAAGTCGGTTTTGAAACTGAAACGTGACATAAATGGACAGATTGCACGATATAAAGCTAGATTGATAGCACGGGGTTTTAACCAAAAGGGATGGACTATGATCAAACATATGCTCCCGTTGCAAGATTTGCTATAGTAAGATTTTTGCTAGCAATGTCAGTAACCTTCGGATGGAAAACACGTCATATTGACATAAAAAGTGCTTATTTGAATGGATATTTAAAAGAAGAGCTACATATGAGATTACCGGCATTACACAAGAATGAAAAGGCAAAGAGTGTTAAATTACTTAAACCAATTTATGGACTGAAACAAAGTGGACATAATTGAAACAAAGACCTTGGATGGTTTTCTGAAATCGGCTTTATATATTTAAAATCATCGAATTGCACTTATCTCTATGATTTTTGTACATTTCTAGTAATATATGTTGATGATATATTAGTATTTTCCAGGTATCAAGAAACTATAAATAAAATAGTTCAAATGATACAAAAGTATGAAGCACGAGATTTAGGTAAGATCATACATTTCTTTGATAAATATCGGAGGAAATTCTAAAGGCAACATAAAGATGTTAGACAAACATATATTCAAGAGTTATTAGAATGATATAATTTACAAGAATATCAATCAGCATATATACCATTAGATCCAGGGAATTCAATATCATAAGAAGGTGCAGCGAAAACGGATGATGAAAAGCAGGATATGAGAAATGTCCCATATCGAGAACTGATTGGATCATTCGGATACATTAGTCAATGTATCATACCTGATATAGTATTTGCTGTATTCAAGTTGGCTTAATTTTTATCAAATTCAGGAAAAAAGCACTGGATTGAAGCAAAGCGAACACTTAAATAATTACTATGAAAGCAGTACTATGAAACATTGCCTACATTACAGTAGTAACGACCTAAATATAAAACTCTGAAGCGACGCGGACTGGGCCAAAATCACAGATGACAGACATTCATTTACGGCGACAATAATCACACTAGGAGAAAATATTATCGATTGGAAAGCTTCTAAACAAAAATGTATAGCGATGTCAACAATGGAAACGAAATACGTCGCTCTATTCACTGTTGTCAAAGAAGCAAGTTGGCTAAAAATGTTTATTGAAGAATTGAAATTAGATCAATGGATCAACATACCCTACAAGTTGTTTTTTGACAATCAAGCAACTATAGACTTTGCAAAGAACAGAATTGAAAGGAATAAAACAAAACACGTAGATATAACTTTCCACAATGTTCGGGAAAAGATAGATAATGGTATTATCATGCTTAGTTACATACCATTATTTTTGTTACTATTACTTATTTTTATTTTTATATTTGTTCCATTTTGTTTGTTAAAATAATTATCCAGTTTCATAGTATTATTAATTATTTTATACCATTTTTCTGTGAATTATTATAAATTTTGAAAGTTTATTTCTAACTTTAAAAAATAGGACACTTACAAACTTGTATTATAAAAAGTTTACGGTATTTTTTACGAAGACATTTATGACAGACTTCATATTGTACTGAATCATTACCATTGCAAATGTGTGAAGTATATGTATATATTTTTTCTTTTTAGAAAAGATGTCCGAAAATAAATTGTATGCAGTTGTACAATTCTCAGTTGATGAATCCTTCTATGAAATTCCAACAAATTGGATTCACCGAAATGATTAAAATGATAGCCTTATTTGTTGGTGCCTAACACAAAAAATATTAGTTCGCTTATTGAAAATCGAACTGATATTCGATGCTATTATGCATTTTTCGTTGACAGAATTTTCAAGAGCTTGCATACTTTTCTCATAAAAAAGCTTTGCATTTACATCAATAACCGGGCGATTATTGATCACATCATAATCACAGTCCAGGACAATGCTGCGAAATTTGATAAGATGGTTCATTGGGCAATAACTTTAGTGAAACCAAGTTACTGATATTTAAATTGCAATCAATTCGATTATTTTGCATGGCAAACATATTGCTCAATAACATCGATCGTTTCTATGTTTGGATTGCTATCCCATAAATTGAAAACGTTTTTATGAAATTGTAAAACTCGTTCTCTGAAACTGTAATGTAATTGTGATAACTGGTCCAATCTCGGAAACCTGCCAACACGAACTGCGCGAGTGAATCAAATGTCATGTGTTATAAAAAGTCACATTTTTTTTTGCTACATGGACTCGCCCCAACAGTTATCCGTTTTTCAACAACGGTAAATTAGCATTTCTGTTAGGTTTCTCGAAAACGTTTTGAATGTCCGGACATGGAGTTAAATACTTTCCAGTTTTTGATAATATTTCTTATACATTACCTGTCGAGAAGTTAGTATCGGGCTTTAACTCATCGAGAGCATTATTAACTGTTGAACTTTTGATAAATTTTTTCCACCCCAGTTTTCTTCTTTGTGTAAGAATGAATAAATTTCTTCAAAGCTTTTTGTGATCGTTTCAGTTTCCTCAATCGTTGTTATATCATTAAGTGTCGAAATCTCATTCGATTTTTCAATTTCATGAGATTTCGAGACTGCATCAATTTCCGTGGCTTCTTCGAAGAGTGAAATATCGTCGAGTTTTCCGATTTCGTCGCATTTCGAAATTTCTTTCACTTCTGATGCCTTGTCGATTATCGAGATATCAAGTTTCGAGAATCCATCAAGTTTTTATGTTACATCTGATTCTGAGATTTCATCCAACGTGGGCATATTATTGAGTTTCAAAATTTATTTGTTGCAATGGTCACTTCAGATTTACTGGTAGTGGACTCGCAAGCAGCATTCAAAAGTTTCTTGGTACCGGAAATCGATCATATGTGTTTAATTAAGAACTTGTCAACTCGAAGATTTCGATCACCATTTAAAATCAAGTGTTTCAATTCACGGAAATATTCCTCGCTTTGTGATGAAGTTGCACTGATTCCATTTGGTGCCAATATGCATGTCCGGAGAGTAAAATGCTTGCTTATTCTTAGGAGACTATTCGCGAAATTCGGACACCAATATGGATTGATCACCTGTTTGCACATTCCATTCACAATCATGTTTGAGTTTTTGTAAAAAAGGATTCAATTTTCCGGTTACGTCAAACTCGGAAGCTTCAAGATCTAGATTCAATACAGAATCAGCTCTAGAATTATTGTAATTTTCAGAATTTTTTTTTAAATAGCATCTTTTATAAATTCTTCTTCGTTTACCAATTTAATAGTCTGAATCAGTCGTTTTTGAGCAACAAAACAGCTATCATTTGAATTTAGATCCTCGGTCTCTGAAAAAGCTATTTAAAATATCGCCTAACAAACTTTCGAATCGTTTAAACGTTGTGCATTTTGCGAGAAGTCCAATGCATCGAAGGAAAAATTCTTTTACCCGTGAATGTGTATTGAGAAAGCATTTCCAGCGAGTAACAAGCTTGATGAGATGAGCGATATCAATTCTTGTACAACAACGGAGTTTCGTAATGGTATTATTTCCTTCACAAAACATCTATTGATATACATGTTGAGATCAGTTGTTTCAAATAACAAGCTAGCGGCATTTAAAAGCGCTAGAACATAGTCGGTAACAATTTCCGTAGGACACGGTATGTCAAAACGCAACCATTCGCGAAACCAATAAGTTAAAATATTCCCATCGTGCTTTTCCGAAACCATCTGGACAACCGGTAAGATTTTTGTATGCAACGGAATCACACCCTGGTAAAGATAAATCGTCGAACTTGATTCATCTAATTTCGTAATTTTTCGAATAGTCGAACCTGTCACATCTATACTTAGACTATCAAATTTCGACGTATCTTTGCAATATTTCTTATAGAGAAAGATTTGTTCTGGAGTCTAAAATACATCGCAAAGAACTTTTCGTGCCCAATCTCTCGAATAGTCCCCACAAATTCAGGGCGATATTTTAATTCACACATCGATTTAAGGAAGTCGACGCCTTTACAAAGTCTTAACTCCCGGTCACTTTCCATTTGCTTTGCCTTGCGTAAAACATCTTTGCTATATAAATGCGCGGGAACTTTGTCGCCAAACTTCATGAGTTAGCTTTCTGTCTACGCCAAGCATACATCGACTGGGCAGTGACGTTTCTTTAACAATTCGTTTCCTCTTTTCCCCCCATAATTGACGCTTCTTTTTATGCTCAATATTTTTTGTGTCACTTGTTGATACTTGCAGTATGAGATCATCTTTGGTTAATTTATTTGAGACATACAAATTGATTCCAACACCACATTCAGTATATACAACCTTTAATCCACAAGTATAGTTCCTCAGGATTCTCATCAACTTTCGGATCTTTAAAAACATAGCAGCACGGTAATTTATGTTCTTGCCACAATTGCTCCTAAAGTACATCGGTCCAATCCGGATGTAATACTTTGTAATGTCTATCTTTATATAATACATCACGCGCTCGGATACTATTCCAGTCATCGCCTGAAATAGCGAATGTCACTATAAGTGGTGGTAATAAGTCATGGGATGTATTCATTGACCAGTTTGAGTTATAACTGTGATTTTTTCCGAAATTGAAATTTCGGGTTCTCGCTCAACATTTTCTGAGCATATTCTGGATTTTATGATCATTCCGAGAAATATATAAGTACAAGTATTTTACCGACATTTCATTTCGCATTCTTACGATCGCGTCATTCCAAACGCTTTGTGATAACGATTTTAGTTCTCCGGTATCATTGAAAAACATTAAGTCTTTCACTAAATTAAAAATAATTTTGACAGGAAATTTTGCAGCACGCGGCATTTTTGACGTCTCTCTCTACGGATCACGAATTTCTTTAATCACTCAATTGGACACTGTGCATTTGGACACAGTAATTTTGGACCTAGTAGCTTTTGGACACGTAAGAAAATACGCATTGCTTACTTAAACACCGTTCACTTGGACACTGTCCAAGTTTATTTGGACACCGTCTAAGTTTATTTGAACACCGTTTATTTGGACACTGTTCGTTTAGACACAGAAAGGCGCGCACTGTTCATTTGGACACTGTTCATTTGCCCACCGTTAGTTTGGACACCATTCATTTGCCCACCGTACGTTTGGACACCGTTCATTTGCCCACCATTTGTTTGGACACCGTTCATTTGCCCACCATATGTTTGGACACCTTTCATTTGCCCATCATTCGTTTGGACACCGTTCATTCGCCCACCGTTCGTTTGGACACCGTTCATTTGCCTATCATACATTTGGACACTGTTCATTTGCCTATCGTTCGTTTGGACACTGTTCATTTACCCATCATTCGTTTGGACATCGTTCATTTGCCCATACTAGACCCCCAGGGCAACTTAAACTACGGTGGCAATTCATCATCAACATGCGCAACTTCTGACATAGATGATCCAAAGAGCATCTCCAACAATTAGGAAACTGGAGGCGGTGCGCGATCAACCTTCAACATGATGCCATCGTGCTCGCGAAGGCTGAACTATCACCACCGACCAAGTGGGCCTTTAGACAGATCTGTGAAACACACCTAGGAGCCGATAGATTGGTCCGCGTCGTAACGTTCGACACCGCCACTTCACGATTAAAGCGACCGGTTACGAAGATTTGCCCCCTGCCGGTCCTATTAAATCTTTAGGACTTATTTCGTTTAACATTATAGATCTCGTCAGGGTCAAGTATGTGATGCACGACGGGCGACATGTGCAGAATCTCTTATTTCGTCCTGAGGCGGGCAGAATGTTGGATTGTTGACTCGAGAAGACAAAACTTCTAGAAACTTCGACTCTTTGACTCGAAAAAAACACCTATTTGCGAAAAAAAACAAGCACCTAAGATAATATTTTTGGAGATATCGGGCCCGCTTCCTTGCGATTAGGAGAGCGAGGAGAGTCCGGGACGGGGAATCGGGCACCCTAGTGCCAGAGCGCTGCTAATCGTTTTGTAATCTCCCGAGCGGCGATTAGTTACTAGCACAAAGAATAAAGTAACAGTGAAGATCTTCATTTCACTTTTATTTTTTTCCATAAGAACTAAGTGTCTCCCAAAAATCCTTGTACTCGCGAGCGTACTTCACGCGAACCGAACACCGTTCGCTGAAACGCTAACACCGTGTACTCGAATCTTCCTTCCATCTGCAATAACAACTTTATCGCTTTGACATTTTTCATAACCAAGGAACCATTCCCTTCTTGAAAACAGTGATTCGAAGCTCCTGAGTCGGCCATCCAAACATCTAGATTCTTTGCTCTCGCGATGTCTGTGATCACGAGGAACTGTATTCGGTATTCTCCTTTTTGTCCAACTTTGTTTCTTTCTTGCCATCTGACTTCGTTTTATTTTCTTTTTCTTTTCTATTCGGGCATTCGCGCTCCCAGTTTCCGTACTTATTGCAGCTTCGGCACTTTGTCACTTTCTTCAGCTCCAAAATCAATTTGCCGCCCGATTTCTTTTTTTTTGAAATTTGCGCTAAATGTCCTTTCTGAGTTTTCTGTTTCATTCGTTTTATTTATTTGGTCTTCCTCCAGTTTAAGTCTAGCAATTAATATAAAAATTAGTTTAGTTTGAAAAACTGAGAACAATCGACGCGTGCACGTTATCCCAGCGATAAGAGAATTTTGGTTTCGTGGAGTTAGAACGCTATCTCAGTGCCGTTGTGTGACCATCGGAGTTACTCCGAGATAGACGATTTATCGCTGTTCATCCGCCGCGTGCGAATTACGATCACAGTCGTGTGACACTCGTGATCTCTTGTGATCTTGTGAATGCATGGTGTGCATCGAGCAAGACATAATCGCGTTGCGATACTCGTGTTGCAATACTCGTGAGTGCATCAGTCCGGTGTCCGTCTCACCTCGCGCCTGATCTTTTCCACGGCACGCTCACTCGCGCGTCCACATATAGCTTTCGCGCACATGTGCCCTCTAAGAATATATTTCTTAAAATTAAGATATTTATTAAAGTGTTGCCTACAGTTTTAAATAGACAAATTATTTTTAAATTAGGTGAGTATTTATAAAGAATTTAATGCTTGTTACACAAATGTATAGATAGAAATATACAGTTGCACATCTCATTTGAACATTGATAATTAAATAATTAAGTATCAACGAAAAGAAAAATTAAATGATGAAATTCAAAAAACTAATTTTACATGTCTCCCAAAAACAGTAACTGTAACATATTTAATATAAAAAATTATTTAAGAAGAATAAAACTATGAATAAAAGAATGAATGTCACAATATACATATAATATTATATTACAATAATATAATATTACGATAGTTCGTTCAAATATAGTACGTATCGCGCCCGATAACTATAACTGCAAATAAGTGTAAAAATATATAAAACATTGTGAAAATACACCAAGTTAGAAGATCGTGAGTATTTTACTCATGGATCCTTTAAGCAAGTTCCGAACAACCCCTTCCTTATCACAACATCTTTCAATTTCCATATAGATATCAATTATGTAATTTTCCTTGCGACATCGCCGTTGAATTGAACAGCCGGTTTATATGGGTCCCGTTCGCTAGAGACACCTTTGCATGCCTTCTTCCATTCGATCATGTGGCCTCGATGAACCATGGTTTCCGGATATCACAATTTGGCTGATAATATTGAGCAATTATTTGTTGTATCGCAAATTTTACAGTGTTCCATATAGTCTCATTCTCAAGATCCGGAGTGCTATGTGCGGGAAGGGCGTCTTCTACGCCCCTCCTGTGCAGTCCTCAAACAGTTTCAATTCCTTGTCTGTTATTTTGACTGATCCGAGAATATGCTTATTCCTTTGTCTTAAGTTGAAGCCTAAAGTCCATTGCTAATAGTTGATAGTCAATATTGCATTCCTAGATATGTTTTAGAATTTATTACGGATGTTCTTCATCTCGCACTCGCAAGGAGGAAATCGATTTGATTTCTAGTGGTTCCCAGGCGATTTCGAAATATACAACCTCCGAGGATGTTGATGAAATTATGTATTCATTATGAAGAGTTTTTGCTGCAAGCAGAAATCCATTAGCCTTTCTCCTCTTTCATTTCTTTCTCCCAATCCAAAATTTTCCACCACCTGCCTCAAATGGTGATCTGCCTTTGTTGCGCTGATTTTAGTATTAAGGGGATTCTTAAAGGCCATTGCACATTAAAAAATTTTAGTCGTAATCATAATGCCATAAGAAAATTGACCAATCACAATCAAACATTCTAAAACATAATAAGAATGTTTGAACTGTGATTGATTGATTTACTTACGGCTTTACGAT
>JBCEWD010176642.1:0-20429 GCA_039654425.1 Cataglyphis rosenhaueri | reverse complement strand
AGCTTAGCTGTGATATCTATTTATTAAGTACAACAGCGAACATGTTAGCTGTGATACTTATTTATTAGAAGCAACAGAAAATAATTTTGCTGTAGTTTACAAATTTCTTTTGCAAACCATGATTAGCTATGGTAGCGAAAATTTTTTTTCCGTGCGGATCTCTCTCCGATCACTGAGCGCGGAAAACGCACCCGCGCCAGTCGCAAAACATTAGAGCCGTGCCGAAATCTCCAGAGGGGCGTTATTTGTCGGATTTATTTCGTCTTTTTAATTTTATTATTATTTCATTATCTCGATACAACACGGGAGCCTTATCGGAGGGAGCCTTACCGGAGGAGCGTGAAAACGGCCGCACCAAAAACAACGATCGCAACAACTCGGAAGACGACCTTCGGGAGGACGGGAAAAGGAATTATCAACCACTCAATTCGAAAGCGAAGCGAGAAGCGCGAGAGGACAAGGAGGATCCTCGCGCTTTGATGCAGGACCGTGCGGAGACGTGCCCCGAAGGACCCCGAGGGAGCTCCATCGCCACGAGGCACGGCGGGAAGGAAGATCAGCGAGGTCACCGGTGCGTCCCTCGCTTCCGAGATCCTGGCGGGGACCCGCCAAGGCCCTCTCAGGACCTCATGAAAAATATGGATCGCGATCTCGGGGGTGCGCGCGCCCCCGGCACGATCATGAGTGTGCCGCCAGACGGCTGCCTCGCGGATTATCGCGTGATTGGCCGTAATAACACGCACCCCGATTGCGTATCCCTGGCTGGCCTGGCGTTAGCGATTGTAAATCGCGGTATTCCCGGGTCAGACTGGCGCGAGCGTAAGGAAGGGCTAGACGTGCAAGTGATCTTTGCGAGCAATACGAGCGTACAAGAGAGAAGAGATTCCGGCCGAGGACTAGGGCTTATCTTTTTGTTATAAAATCAAACTAATCTTTTACAACTGATTCAATAATATTCTTAAGTACAAAATTTACCTCAACCATAATTTACATTGTAACAGTCGGTTTTTCCCGAGCGCTGTCGCGGGATAGCTCGGCCGGGATAAGGGCTCGGAAGGATAGCAAGCACGAAATGCGAATATTTATGTCAATAAATAGTTGCTTTATTCAAATAGTCAGAATGGTGATTTACAGAGTCTATGGGTGTATGATCGTGCGTGAATGAATCGGTACGTGTATATGTGTAAGTGAATGAGTGAGCGCGTATGTGAGCGGTGCGGGCGGGTGCCCGTGCGAGATTTCCGCGTGTTATAACCGGCGGGAGCGGATGCACTTTGAAGGTGCGATTGAGTGCGTGACGAGCTCGGGTGCACGCCTGGAGTGCACCCGCAGACGGTGCGCTTAAACGGTGGATCAAGCGCGATGCGCTTGAATCAATGCTCGCGATCGATAGGTGGTGTCACCCGTCGGATGGATAGCGATGGCACGCGATAATGTCTCCGCGAGGGGCGGGAGCCTCGCGGCTTGGCGGTGAGCTGATAATTTCGGCGCGTAGGGCGGTCTTACGGTCCTCGGTGTGCGGTTTCAGTCATAATAATGGCGAGTCTCAGTTGGTCTGTGACGGCTCGCAAGATACTCGCGATGATTCGGGATCAGCGGTTCGCAGTCAGAATAGGCGCTTCCGGCAGACGGGAATATCCGTCGGTGGTGGATAAATTCCCACCGCTAGAAATATTGCCGGACGATTGGAGGTTCGGTCGGAAACGCTTCTTGCGGGATATTGGGAAAGTCTAGCAGAGGCGGAGTACTCCCAACCTTAATCTCGCTTTTGAAGCGTGCGGATTCTTCAGGAGGCTCTGAGCGTTGTATTGACTTCAAAGCGGCGGAGAAGATTCTGTCTGTTTACCGGGTGGAGCGCTTATTTATACCCAGTATCGGTGGTATTGCGTCGCCGATAATTGTTTATTAAACAATTCGGTTGAGCCCGTTCGCTTGGGAATATTCGAAAACGGTCGGAGCGGTTTCCTAAGCGCGCGACTCGTGCTCCGGTGTGCCGAACCGCAGGTATAAATGTAAACATATACAAATATTTATGTTCGCTCAACGGTGGAACTACAATGGGGCGCATAGCGCTCTACGATCCCGTGACTGCTGGGCGTGGGACGGCGGTCTTTTACGCGCGCTGGCCCGACCGATAGTCGTCGGGCGACGGCATTCGACAGGTGGACGGCCGAGTAACGTTGTACGCATCGTTACAACATAATTCTATATTAAACTGAGTTGTAATATAAATAAATAATTTTCAAAGAATTTTGAAGTAAACTCTTAAGGTTGGAATTATTGATTGTTGAATCGCGATATTAACTGAAAGTTTGAGCGATTCAATTGATCAGCGATGTATTAGATTATGAATGAAAATTTTTTCTAAGCTCCAGAGGCGAACATTATTTAAGAGTTATGAGTTTTGATGGATATGTGTATGTGTATGGTGAGGGGGGAGGGGATTCTAAATAGTTATTGATCAATTCTGAAAAAAACATTTATGAACAGATTGGCCCAACAAGATTTACGAGATATTTAATCTTTTATGTCCTTTACAATAATTTTCAAATCCCAGAAGCAAAAATTTTTTGAGAATTTTGTGGAGACTCAATGGGTTATAAATAGTTTTTGAGAAATATTAAAGAAAATTATAATGTTAAAAAACAGTAGGATAATTAATGAGGAAATTACTCGCTCTCCCTGAGATTTTTTGAAAACTCGCAAAAAAAATTTTAACTTCTTTATTCTGGAGTTTTTTTTTTGTTTAGTTTGTAAGAACTATTAGGAATAGATGAGAGAACATTAAAAATTTATCAGAACTGTATGTGTTGTATATCAAAATTTTGCAATTTTTTGAAAATTTAAAAGTTTGTTTTATACGCGCGACCCTACTTAGAGTTTACGAAAAAATTTTTTTCAAATTGTACATACTGTAACATATTCTTTGCAAATCAAAAGAATTCTAATTGCACTTAACATTAACAATATGATTTGATATTATAGTATATAACCTTTAATAAACTCTGAAGTAATGTAATTTGTGATATACTATTCAAAATTGAACTTATTTCGGAAATCATTCTGTTAATAAAAATTAAATGTGTTTTAATTTTAAGGAGAAAATCTGTCTAAAACACTTCTATAAAAATTGATTTTATGATATCTACTATTTCAAATTATAAATCTTTACAAACTGAAATTACTTGTAAATACTTGGCCAGTTAATTATTGATTTCATTAATTTTTTTATTTTTTAGAAAAAAATTTTTTTATTAGTTATTTTTCAGAGATAGGTATCTTTTGAACTTTGTGTTGTATACAAGGAATATATTTTTTATGTACTTGGCATACTTTTTTTTACCTTTGTGAGATTTTTTATTGTGATTCAAATATGTGTATGATGTCGGGGTTAAGGCATATCGTCTTCCAAGTATACGAACCGCACAACGAGGCTCGGATGAAATACTAGGAAATAACAAAATATTATTTATAAAAATATTTAAAAAGTATGAAATTCTTTAAGTTAATTAAAACTTATTTGTTATATTTTTTCTTCTTACACGATAAAGTTTCATTATCTTGAATTGGAACATAATAATTCATGCGGCTTTCTTAAGTGGGATATATTATGAACCTCTTACATAAATGGTCGATACTAAACGCATTGAACATATTTAAAATATTATCGTAACTCGAAATTCCATATCGTAATAATAACCTAAAAAAGTCAAAAGGGCACAGCCCAAAATCATCATTTCATAAGCTGATTATACGTGCTCTTAAAACTGCGATTAAATGCAAAACATGCATTTTGTTGCAAAATTAAATTAAAACACCGCGACTTTATACCGAAGGATCACCTATTTTTGGACCATAAAAAGGGAAGCACCGAGTACCTCGAGGTCGTAATCCGAATCTAAGTAGTGACGCCTATATATAAAGTGAGTGTGAGATTCCGCAAAACGTCGATATTAAACGTCTAAGCATTATCCAGTCAATTTGTAATAACATGTAAGCTGTTCAAATACATATTTTTTCACTGAATCTCTGTCTTGAGTTTCTCTACACTCAGAGTCCCAAATCCTAAGACGAACCAAATCTTTGGATCATTCCTTAATTCCCGTTGTACTCGGAGAGGCACAACAATATGTATTAACAATGCAAAATTGCAATGTGGTAGGGATTATTGCTGACGCGATTTTTATTTTTTCAATTCATCCAGCGCTGATGTACGGCTGCTATTCGTGATATTATCACCAGGTGTGAGATTTAGCCAAATGCACAAAAAATACAATGTAATATAAAATTTTCAAGCGCCGATGTGCGGCTGCTTTGCGAGGACATCATCCATAGATATCAGAATCTAAACGCGCGTGTCAAAACATTACAAAATCGTGAAATATAAGGATATGAAATATAATCCTCATGGTTAAATTGTATAACATATTTGAACAGCTGCATATAATTTGAAACTTTTGCGATTCATTAGGGTTGAGATGAAATCACCTCTAGACGAAAAAAATCAATAATCGATATTAATCAAAATGTAAGTGACAAATCGCGAAATAAAGATTTAATAAAATTTAATAAAAGGGTAATATAATAGGCCAACTGCATGCTTTTGCAATATACCCGAGATTTAACATTATCACTAGAAAATATAATATTTGATATTAATCAAAATGTACGTAACAAACCGTGAAATATAAGAATACTCGTCAAAGTTTAAGACTGCAAAAATGCAGTCTTTAACAATCAACACTAATCAAAAACGTACGTAACAAATAAAATCATGGTAAAGAGACACACTCTGTTAGTATTTTCACCAAAGGTTTCGAGACAACACTCATTAATAAACGTAAATATGGCAGAAAACAAAATTTGCGTGAGCAATCTGCAAGAATAAATTCAATCGAGGAGTACGTTGCGTGAGAGCAACGATGCGACACATATATTGAAGCATTGGAAGAACAAAGACGTATCAAGCATCCACGATTATCGATTGGGATTCGACAATCGCTGATTGCGCGAATAGTACGTCTCGAGAGATTGAACACGTTACGCAGACATTTGTGGGTGCGGATGCAGTACGCGACAACATGGATTTATTTGGCGAGAAATCGATACGGCGTTCGAGAGCCGCATATTGGTGCAATTATATATCATAATCACATCGAGTCAATTTTTCATGGATGCCGAAGACATTGTGCTCGAACACGTGCAAAACGTAATGAAAAAACAATTTAATGTGAAAATTAATACAGTATTCAACGATGAATTTGTGACCGGTGATAAGTGCGCAAATAAAAGTATAAACATCAAAAACTATGAACTCTTTTGCACGTCCGATTTACGCAAATAGTATGAGCCGCGCATTATCGAACCCACTCTAGTATCGCTCGAAGAATTTCAGGAACACGACAGCGAATGGGCATTGTCGCGAATACTCGATTTGATTATAACATAATCAAACAAATAAATATAATCCAATGCGCGCGAGATGTCACATAAAATTACCGCGAGCGATAATGATGAAAAGAGCGGTGATTAATTTCAGTCTAATGACAATGCGTGTTTCGCGTGGTCAGTGATCGCTACTCTATATCCAGTTAAATTAAAAGTGGATCAAGAAGCTTCACATTATTCTTATTCGCATCATACGACAGTACTGAATTTCCAAGACATTGAGTTTACAACGACTGTGACCAAATGAAAAAATTTGAGCTTGCTAATGACATTTCAATAAATGTATATAGTATCGAGAAAGAGAACATTTTCCCAATACGTCTGAGCGAGTTAAAAAGAAATAAATGCATTTTGCTGTACATCGAAGACAACAACGTTGGATATTTCGTATGGATCAAGAATCTATCCAGGCTCGTGAGCTTGCAATTGAGCAAACCTAATGGTCAAAAATATATTTGTGATCGGTACGTATATTTTATATATTTTATATACATTATATTTTTTATTAAATATATACGAAAGAAAAATTAATTATTTCCTTTACAGATGTTTGCATTACTTTGAATCACAAGACAAGTTATAATCACATACAGTGGACTGCCGAGAGATGAACGACTGTACTATCCGATTACCGAGTGAAGGACAAGTGACTCACAACAACTTTAATCGGAAAGAGCGGCTTTCTTTCGTCGTATACGCTGACTTACAGTGCGTTTTGGAGAAGACAGAGGAAGAAAGAAATTACCAACATCACAAAATATTTAGTATCGCTTATTATATACATTGCGCGTACGACGATTCGTTATCCGCGTATCATTCTTGTCGTAATATCGATTGTATTGCGTGGTTCGTCGAAGAATTAAAAAATTTAGCGCAACGCGTAAAGATTATTTTAATCACTAATGTCCCCATGGTAAATTTAACGCGAGAAGAATGGGAAAAATTTTATTGTTGCCGCATTGCCACATATGCAAGAAATCATTCATACAAGACGATACACGCGTGCGTGATTATTGTCATCTGACGGGCGGTACCGAGGTCCCGTACATTCAAGTTACAACTTAAATTATAAGGATTCTTTTTGCAATCCGATTATTTTTTATAATTTATCCGGTTAAGACTTACATTTCATTATCAAGGAAATAGCTACAGCGTTCGAAGGGGGAATTATTGCTGAAATAAAAGAAAAATATATATCTTTTACAAAAAATATTAAACTTGCATAAGAGAAAAATCACATTAAATTGCGTTTTATAGATTCATATAAATTTCTTTCAACCAGTCATGACAAATTGGCATCTTTTTTGAATAAAGACAAACTCAAAATTTTTAAATTTGAATTTCAAAATTTACCAGATTTCAATTTATTAACGAAAGGGCGTCTTTTCGTACAAATATATTGACTGCGTCGACAGGATGGAAGATACGTGTTTATCACCGCACGATTCATTTTACGGTTCCTTGATCGGTGACACTGCATCCGAGAGCGATTACGCACACGTCGAGAACGTCTGGAGGCGGTTCTTCCTTCGAACGCTAGGCGAATATGGCGATATGTTTTAAAAATGACGTCTTATTAGCAGATATTTTTGAAAATTCCGCAAAAGTTGTATCAAAAGTTATAGGCTCGACCCCGCATATTACTATACTATTCCCGTATACACGTGGGACGCCATGTTGAAACATACGAATATTACGTTCGAATTACAGATATCGACATTTTATTTATCGAACGGGGAATACGCGACGGTTTAAATCAATGTTCCAACAGATATGCATATGCTAATAACAAATACATGCAGTCGTACGATCCATCAAAACCTTTATCTTATCTAATGTACTTTGACATAAATAATTTAAACGGATGGGCAATGTGTCAATCTTTACCCTATGCAGATTTTTGATAGATCGATCGATTTTGATATCATTGATCGCGCTCGATTCGCCTACAGGCTACATCCTCGAAGTCGATCTCGTCGATCTATCCACATGTTCACGATGCGTACACTTACCTACCGTTTTGACCGACACGCGACAAACCATCTGGTAAGTAGCAAAATAAGTTGCTCACTACTTTATGATAAGAAGCGTTATGTAATACACTACCGCAATCTGCAGCAGTGCACGCGTCATGGTCTTCGTTTCACAAAAATATATCGCGTATTGCTATTTCCACAAATTCCATGGCTTCACAATTATATCGAACTTAATACGCAATTTCGAACACTTGCAAAAAATGATTTCGAGAAAAATTTATGCAAATTAATGAATAATGCGGTATTTAGCAAAACGATGGAAAATGTGCGCAATCATGTTAATGTTAAGCTTGTGACACATTGAATGGGATGGAAGATGTGGCGCAGAGACAATGATCGCGAAACCAAATTTTCACAGTGGAAGCGTGTTTTCGGAAATTCTGATCGCAATTGAATTGCGCAATCTCGAAGTAAAATTTAATAAACTAATCTATATTGATATGTGTACACTCGACATATCCAAGACATGTTTGTATGAGTTTCATCACGATTACACGGTACACCATTATATCGAGAGAAATGTAAAGTCATATACGCCGACATCGACAGTCTCATATATCACATCGAGTGTGATGATGTGTAAGAGAATATAAAGTGCAACATCGATAGATTCGATACTAGCGATTATGCAGTAGATAATGCGTACGGTATACCACTTGTGAATAAAAAGATACCGAGCTTAATGAAGAATGTAAATAATGACGCACTCATGATTGAATTTGTCGGGTTTAAAGCGAAAATGTATGAGCTTCATGTCGATGATAAAAACGAAAGAAGTTAAAGGGTCAAGAGTAACGTCGTCGCGAGAACAATAACGTTTGACGATTACACACGATGTTTGAACAAAGAAATTGAAATAACGCATCAACAATCTTGTATTATTAAAACTACACGAAGTATGTACTATGAGCGAATAAAAATTGCTCTAAGTCCGTACAACGATAAGCTGTACATCGTACCCGAAATCACCAAAACGTTACCGTGGAGGCATTACAAAATACCATTGTAAATAAAAATTATGTATATTTATTATAAATGAAAATTTAGTGTAAATAAAATTTATATTTTTTGTTAAGTGTACATTTATATTTAAAAGTAGAATATTTTTACCTAATATTATATGTATAAAATATCATTAATATTATTGTTAATATTTTTGTAATATATTATTTTTATGTATCCAAGAATTGTGTGTTGCATCAAATCCCCGCCATTTCACATAAATCTCGTCGCCCTTATTGCGTATCACTTTTCCCATGAGATTCCGAGGGGACGTACGTCGGAATTAGCAACGCGATGTAACTCGTATTCATAAAATCCTCCGACGACGGGATTTCCGCACGAATTTTTGAGAATGTAAGTAACTGGATTAGTTTTCTGAACTTTGACAATATTAAACACTTCGATGGTTCAATGTGGCGTACAACCTTTGTCAAAAATGATTTTGAATTTACTCGCACGTACTAAATTGCCTACTTTAAATTTTGCCAGATCTGCAATCTTTACATTACTATATACCGTATTTAAAAGTTTATCGGCGATCGTGGAGGTTACATCGATAGGTCTCATACCGATAGTGCGATGTTTTCGAGCACTGTACTCTCCGATGAGCATGGATAACGCGTCGATCCATTTGTAATTTCCATTAAGTGTAAAAATTTTCCATGTATTGTTCTTTAACATTTGGTTGAATCGTTCCACAACTGAGGCTTTCATAACAGAATACGTCAAAAAATGATTAATATTATGTTTTTTCATAAGTTTTTGCACGTTTGTATTATAAAATTCTTTTCGGTAAATATTCAGATTAGGTACATATCACCGATGACCTTGACTTTGATTTTGACATATGTTGTTAAGGACATGACCCTGAATAACTTTTCCTTATAAATTTATTGGCAGTATCATAGTTTTTTAGATTTTTAATGTTAAATTTTGACAGTTTTATTGTATATTCGGTTATTATTTACATTTAGAAGAGCACCTTGATGGTCAGAACGACCTTGACCTTGACATATGTTGTCAAGGTCATAATCCTGTGTAACATAAAAAAAATTTAGCCGTCGTTCGCTCATCATTAAAAAGTTATTAAAAAAAAGTTTGAAATATACCAAAGTACATGCATGGATAGGAAGCACGCGCGCGCGCGCGCGCGCGCACACACACACACACACACACACACACACACCAGCAAAGGGGGTGGGGCAAGGGGGCCTTTTGCCCCCCTCCAGCACCCCCCACTGGCAGGGTGGACTTCGCTTTACAATTTACAAAGTACATGCTACATTGTAAAGCAAGATCTACCCTACCTACCGGTGGGAAAGGTGCGGGAGGAGGGCCAAAAGTTTCCCTTGCTCTCCCTCGTGCGTGTGGCGTGTACGCGCGCGCGCGTGCGCATGATGAGTGATCAACGGTTAAAATTTTTTTATGTTACTCAGAATCATGATTTTGACAACATATGTCGTTCTGACCATCAAGATGCTCCTCTAAAAGTAAAAACCGAAAATACATTAAAACTGTGAAAATTTAATATTAAATATTTCAAAAACTATGTAGCATGTACTTTGTAAGTTGTAAAGCGAGGTCCACTCTGCCTATCAGTGGGATGGATGCGGGAGGGGGCCAAAATCCACCTTGCATTCCCACCCGTGCGCGCGCGTGCTTCTGTCATGCATGTACTTTGGTACATATATTTCAAACTTTTTTTGTTAATAACTTTTTAATGATGAGTGACTAACGGCTAAAATTTTTTTATGATACTCAGGATCATGACCTTGACAACATATGTTAATGTCAAGGTCGTTCTGATCATCAAGGTGCTTCTCTAAAAATAAATAATTACTGAAAATAATTAAAACTGTCAAATTTTAACATTAAATATCTAAAAATCTATAAGAGAACGTCGATAAATTTATAAGGAAAAGTTACTCAGAATCATGTTCTTGACTACATATGTCTAGATCAAAGTCATCGATGATGTGTAACCTAATCTTAATATTTACCTTCTTTTCATCTGTAGGTTTCAAAATTTTTAGGACATCTTCCATCATCTCGAATTATTTTTACGATCGTTTCCGACATTTCTTTTCCACTCTTACTTTTGAGCGGCCCACTTATACTTGCTCAACACATCGATAACTGTGAGTATATAATTAGTCTTTGTTGAATCGTGCATATGGACGCATCTGAACCACGTCCGCCTGCAAGAGATCATCATATCCGCGGACTATGACATATCTTTGCGGAAAATTTTTTCTCGCAGGAGCATACAATTCTTACACGAGTAGATGTTTTAAGATGTTTTCCGTAATGTATTTGATTGAAACATAATTTATAATAATAATAATTCCACTATGTACAATTATTTATGTATCTTTCTTCGTCTCCTGCGTTGAATCAGATGTAATCTGCGCGCGTGCTGCATACCGAAACATCTCATCACTCGTAACGTCTGCATTCGTCATCAAGCGACGCGGTAGCGTCGCGATGCCAAGTTCATAAAAAAAAACGCCAACCAATTATAAAAGAAATCTGTCTGGCTTGTCAAGAGTTTTGCCTATATACAAGGATCGGCGCTACCAAGTAGCTTATCCGGAGTCTTATGTCTATAATACTTTCGATTAAAATATCTCAGGAACTAGAGCCGTAATCAAAAATCTAACTGCACTTTTATTATATAATGTGAATTCAAGCTTTCGATTGCGACCAGTTTGAATAGGATTGGTGCTGTCAATCCTGAGAAATGATATTCGTATATAGCAAACGTGAGACTTCTTTTTCCTGGATAAGTTTCTCACGTACGTATGCTCGCACGCACACACGCAAAGCGATTTTGTCCATCAAGGGACATTCACACTATTTATGTTTGATTATTCTTTTTTGTACACTCTTTTATATATGATAAATGAGAGAGAGAGAGAGAGAGAGAGAGAGAGAGAGAGAGAGAGAGAGAGAGAGAACGGGAGAGAGGGGAGGGAAGAGTATGTGTACATGTATACCCCACTACGCCGCACTGACATACCGCAAAATATTTAAACAAAGTGATACGTCACTATGCGGCGTTACAGCGCTATTGTTTTGTGTTTAAAATTTCTCTAATTTGCAAAGTATGTCTTACAAGATGTATAATTTAAAAGACAATTTTTTGTAAACTCTATGTCGCTTAAAACACTTATACCGAAGAAAGTATAAAAATTTGACGTGCCCAGATTGCATTAAAATATACTAAAAAAAATAAAGAACACTTTTTATACCCTAAAAATTGAGCTATTTTCAAATCGTTGAAACTCGACGAAAAATCATCGTACATAAAATTAGAAAAGCATTTTAAAGCTTGAAGTTTCAACTTTAATGCGCTACCGATGATTTCAAAAATTTTTTTTATCTTCCTGGTTTTGTACTTTAAAAAAGAATACACTG
This sequence comes from Cataglyphis rosenhaueri, assembly GCA_039654425.1. NCBI lineage: Eukaryota > Metazoa > Arthropoda > Insecta > Hymenoptera > Formicidae > Cataglyphis > Cataglyphis rosenhaueri. Next base: position 8,526 of record JBCEWD010176642.1, on the reverse strand, counting down.
TTTTGTTTCTTAAAATTAAATATTTTTGACACATTTCAACTCGATAAAAATTTTTTTTTTTAATTTATCTCATATTTTATAAGCTAAACATTTCTATTTTGTCTACAAAATGCTTTTTTAAAAATTTTTTTTTTTTTTAATAAGTTACAAGATTTTCAAACTAAACCGTATTTGTTAGAAATAATGTCGATACTCCGTCAAAAATCATCGTAGATATAAAATTAAAAAGGCATTTTATAAAGCTTGAAATTTTAACTTTATTGGTGAAATTTTAACGCTATTAGTGATTTTTAAAAAATTTTTACCATTTTTTCATTTTTAAAAAATACAGATTTCAAACTCGTGTAACTCGATCAAAAAAAATCATAGAAAAAATTGAAAAAAACATTTTGTAGGCAAAATATTGTAGTTTAAGGAATTTATGTTGAATTTTTCGAGTTTTTTTATCGAGCTGCTGAGTGTCAAAAATATGTAATTTTAAAGAACAAAACAATGTGTTTTTTTTTAAAGTACAAAACAAACAAGATAAATAATATTAAAAATTACTGATAGTGCGGTTAAGTTAAAACGCAAGCTTTAAAATGGTTTTATAATTTTGTGTACAATAATTTTTCGTCGAATATCAACTTTGTTCGAAAATAGTCCAACTTTTAAGTATGAAAAATGTTTCCTATTTTTTTAATAGTGTATACGGATCCAGACTTGTCCTTACAATATTCCACGTTATATGAAAATTATTTTTATGTTATATAATAAAAGTATTATTATATTAAATATTTGTATTTTACACAAAATTTTATAAAGTTTTATGTAAAAACGTCAAAAGAGATATAATAATAATTAATTAATCTACCAAAATTTCAATTTATTAGTATATGTTCATTTATAAATTTAAAAAATCATATACTTTACAAGAATTAATACAATATAATTTTTCAAATTGGAATAATGTTCAAAAAACATATACCAATTGTGATGCTGTCACTTGAAAAGACTGATATAATAATAACAGAAAGTATTATCATCTTACAGTTATTGTTATTTAAAATTGGTGATACAAAAATTATTATAATATAAAATTATTATAATAAATTATTATAATAAAATTATTATAATATATTACAATATATTATATATAAAGTCATTAGTGGAATTTTTCATCAAGGTAAAAGTATAACTGATGGACATTATGCAAGCATAGTACGTGCTAAAGGTAGTGGCAATTAATAAATGATTTAAAAGTGCAGTTGTCCTCGAAATGCTAAACGCATATATATTCTTTGCAGAAAAAATATAAATTTTTACAAAAAGCAATGAGATCATAATAAAAAAAACCTCACAAAGGTAAAAGAAAGTACGCCAAGTACATAATAAATATTCCTTGTACACAACAGGAAGTTGAAAAGATACTTAAAAATACTTGAAAAGATACTCTGAAAAATAACTAATAAAGAAATTTTTCTCTGAAAAATAAAAAAAACTAAATGAAATCAATAATTAACTGACCAAGTATTTACAAGTAATTCAATTTGTAAAGATTTGTAATTTGAAATAGTAGATATCATAAAATAAATTTTTGTAGAAGTGTTTTAGATATATTTTCTCCTTAAAATTAAAACACATTTAATTTTTATTAACAGAATGATTTCCGAAATAAGTTCAATTTTGAATAGTATATCACAAATTACATTACTTTAGAGATTATTAAATGTGTTATATACTATATTATCAATTCATATTGTTAATGTTAAGTGCAATTAAAATTCTTTTGATTTGCAAAGTATATCTTACAAGATGTATCATTTGAAAAAAAATTTTTCGTAAACTTTAAGTCGGGTCATAAACATATATAATTAATTTCTGTTGTACTATTTCATATTATGTAAAAATTACTTGCATAATTTATCATTATTAGTGCAATTAGGATTCCTTTGATTTGCAAAATATATCTAATAAAATATATATAATTATATTAGGATTTCTTTGATTTGCAAAATATATCTTATAAATTATATATAATTATGTTTCAAGATTTCTTTGATTTGCAAAATTTATATCTTATAAAATGTGTATAATAATTATATTAGAATTCTTTTGATTTGCAAAATATATCTTATAAAATATATATAATTATATTTAAAGATTTCTGTGATTTGCAATATATATCTTATAAAATATATATAATTATATTAGAATTCTTTTGATTTGCACAATATATTTTATAAAATATATATAAATGTATAAATAAATATATGATATAATGTGCAAATTATTTTCATATCACATGCAATATTGTATAGACAACACAAATTTAATTCCATGTTTACGACGGGCACGCCAAGTTTTTATATTTTGCTTTGTAAGTTTGTTTTATACACGCGCCCCGACTTAGAGTTTACGAAAAACTTTTTTCCAAATTATACATACTGTAAGATATACTTTGTAAATCAAAAGAATTTTAATTGCACTTAACATTAACAATATGATTTGATATTATAGTATATAACCTTTAATAAACTCTAAAGTAATGTAATTTATGATATACTATTCAAAATTGAACTTATTTCGGAAATCATTCAGTTAATAAAAATTAAATTTGTTTTAATTCTAAGGAGAAAATCTGTCTAAAACACTTCTATAAAAATTGATTTTATAATATCTACTATTTCAAATTACAAATCTTTACAAACTGAATTACTTGTAAATACTTGGCGAATTAATTATTGATTTCATTAATTTTTTTATTTTTTAGAAAAAAATTTTTTTATTTGTTATTTTTCAGAGTATCTTTTCAAGTATTTTTAAGTATCTTTTCAACTTCCTGTTGGGTACAAGGAATATTTATTATAAACTTGGCGTACTTTCTTTTACCTTTATGAGGTGTTTTTATTGTAATTATTTTTTTCTCAAATTCTTCTTAGTAATCTTCCAAAAATTTGATACTCATTTTCACGTATTGTTTGTTTGCGGCATCAGTATCATCTTCCGGTTGCGCTATACGTCATATCTTGTGCAAATTTGCGTCAAAGCCAAGGGCTATCTGACAGAGCGTTATCGCGCACGTAATTCTTAGTAATGCATTCCATTGATAGTGTAAATTGTTCGGTGTTTTCAACGATAATCCAAATTTATTAATCGACATTTCGGTATCAACAATAACTACAGACTGACTTGTTTCACCGATGCGTTATTTAATTTATAATAAGACTAGCTTCATGAAGTTCTTCGATATTTGACAATATTTCATTGTTACCAGCTTGATGTAAAGCCTTCTAGCAATCGCAGACGATACCAATTCATTTGGATCATTCCAATACACGTAATCGATCTTATTATCGTTTAGCGTCATAGCACGCGATATGTTTATTCCTCTTTTTTCCCTTATAACAGCTTTTTCCCCGGAGATTAATGGCAATACTTATAGTTCTTATTATCTAATACAGGCATATACTTATTTATTATTGTCGCCACATTTATGCGCATTTGTCGCCAATAATATACTTTTGTATTTATACATATCAGCTTCAGTATATACGGCATCGTCGAGTAAAATCTCAAAATCAACTCGTACAGACCTGGTGCTCCCATATTTTATTCCGCCGATAATTATATTGTCATCTTTATCCACATCGAGAAATTTATTACCAATCATCATTTCTTCATTGCAAAATTTAACCGTATACGTGTACCGTATACATAATCCATTTTAGTATTTTTATCTTGACTCAAAATCGCTCCCATATATTTTTGCCCAAATGTTCCAAAGTGATCGCGCAATGTAATTTGACCCTTGGGCGTTTGTAATAGATATTGAACCGATGTGATAAGCGTTTCAGGCGCGTTTTCAAAAATTTCATCCACAGATGGAGACGGTCTTTCTTGCAATATTTGATTTGATTGGACTACATCTTTCGGAATAGAAGTAACAACATTCGATAATTGCTTCATTCGCTTACGTTTCGATTGATTCGGAGTACAAGTTATTACGAATGTTCAATGATATATTTGATCGTGTTGGCTTTATTCCGTACTTAAAATTTTTTTTCTCATACTTTTCTTCGGGTATACTCATTGGTTCAATTTTTGCTTTATTAAATTCCATATTGATTGTATTTTCGACAACTGTTTTTTAGAGGTTTGGTAATTGGTTTAAAGTGTCTCTCCAATGCGACATCTTCCTCCATTTGACCAGTTTTCAAAGAACGATATTTCTGCAGATTGATTCGCTCGTTTTATAATCTCTCTGGCAATCTTTTCGCGATCGTTACTCGTCATGTTTGATGTGTCAATAGTGATTAACCGCTTACGGTATTGCAAAATCGTTAAATCCTTTTCTATATTGTCCATTAGTCTGTAAACTGTCTTTGTCAATTACTACAAATCCATACCTGTATTGCCAACATTTGTGACAGAAAATCATCGTAAGACATGTCAATATTTACGTGATTGTTGTACGCTTGTATGCTTCAAGTTTGTATCATATTGTTTAAATAAAATTAATAAATTTGCATTGTCGCGTATAAGATGCTTGAGTGTCTTGGCATACGTTAGACAAAGCAAGAAACAGTCGAGTTTCGAATATCGCCCATTGCAAAGTACTCTCTTCGTCGTCTATCGTATCAAGCGACGCGGTAGCGTCGCGACGCCAAGTACATAAGAAAAATACTTTCTAGCTTGTGAAACAGTGTGCTTATGAACAGGGGCGCGACGCTACTATAGCTTTATCCGGAATTTTAGATCTTGTAAACTATCAATTAAAATATTTAAGAACTAAAATCGTTAATCAAAAATCTAACGACACTTTTATTATAAAATATGGATACAAGCTTTTGATTGCGACCAGTTCGAATAAGATTTGTGCAATCAATCTTGAGAAATGATGATCGTATATGAGAATTCTGACATTTTTCGTTTTTCGTCAGTTTCAGATCTCACGTACGTAAGTTCGTACGCACACATGCAAAGCGATTTTGTCCCTCAAGGCGCGTTTGCAGCGCTCATGTACAATTATTGGTTTGATGTGCAAATACGCCTTGAAAGACAATATGTATATGCGTGCATATGTGTATGATATGTATGATATGTATCAAGCGACGCAGTTGGCAGTAGTATCGCGACGCCAAGATAAAGAGCTAGAGAAAGAGAGAGAGCTACTCCATCCCTGCAAACTATAAGCCTCCCATGAATACGCTGCAGTTTGATTACGTATCTTATAGAGATAAGATCATGAGCTGATAGAAAAGCTATTCCACGCTGGCCAAATTCTTTAAGCTTATGTCCTTAAGCCTGTCATCGATAATGCACCGATCTAACAGCGTACTGGAGTTCCTAAAATGATGAGTGGACATGAACGGTACCAAATATAAGCTCGACGCAAAGATAAAGGAGCCAAGCTGCTGGCTATCAAAGGTTTCATTCATGTCAGCATTGAAGTCTCCTAGGATGACCAAGTGCCTTTAGTTTATCTGGAATTCTGATTGGAAAATGACCTTACCTGGAAGAATGACTAGAAAAACTTGTTTAGATAATCTGAAATTGGGGGTCGATATACCAGCACTAGCAAGAGACCTATCGTTAAATAAGATCTCCGCCATAATAAATTCTGGTCCGTAACAAGCCCAGAGTATCAGAGCAACAAAGAATGGAGGCACGTAAATGATCCGCCAAATGAAATGCCATTCCACCATCCGATCTTCCAACTCTATCATATCTAAAAAGAAAATATCCAGGCAGTCTGATCATAGCATCAGTAATAGCAGACCGAAGCTACGTCTCCGACATATAGATGATGTGAAAGCCAACACCGCAGAAGTAGTGACAAAATTCATCCAAATGCATGAAAAACAATTGACAATTGACATGGCAAATTTTAAGGTCCTCAAAGTCATTTGCTATATCATTCATAGCTAGTGTTGACTGTTTTGTCCTTAACTCTCTTACCCAGTATCGAACATTTTGCAACATTCATAGCGGAGTGAGCCAAATCACCGTGAGATACATGATAACGCTCACAGTTGCGACTAGACTTGAGTTGATCGCGGTAACTGTTCGGTATTAATCGGTGATAATATCTGTCCGATATGAATTGATAGTAATGACTGCCCGCCGCGTATTCGCGGTGGTATCTTTTATTGCCTTTTGTTTGGTTGTTTTGTTGGAAGGGATCCCTTAGCGACATGACCATATGTGTCCCTTGTTTCAAATTGTTAGGCCGAAATGCAAGTTAAGATCGTTTGAGCGAAATTCCTTGCATTTCCGGTGGTTCGATTCTTTCGCAATCGCTTAGCCTCGGCACGTGGCTCGCTTCGTCAGCGTTTCATACAGCGCTGGTAACCTTACACGCCTTTCGCAATATCTCGCTACTCGTGTTAAGAAATGTCTCCTAAGCTATTTAATATTAATAATAATTCGGTTATAGCTATTTGGGCTATAACACATAATCCATAAATAAGCAGGCAGAGTAATGCAGATAGATCCGTCCACTTCCGAGTATGATCCTGCATACCGCTGGTGTGACCTCCAGTATGCAGCTAGTATCTCTAGTAATGCATCTGTCTTGTTTTGGCGTAAAAATATAAACAATCTTCACGTCATTCGCAGAAACATCACTAAGGTTTTGAGCCAAAAGCTCATCTTTAATTTCTTTAGCCGACATATCAGCAAGAACCCCGTATACAATAAGCCTAGAATTCAATTTCAATTTCTCACACACCGTCAATCCTCTCGCAATACCGGGGTGAGCCTTGATCTTCTCAACATCAGGAGAAAATGCCTTAATCCTGACGCCGTTATCTCGTGCATAAGAGATCCTCCTGACCTTTAAATCGCAATCAGCCGGTTTTAAGATCTTGTACAAGGTATCTTTAGTGACCTGAGATAAGACGTATTTATCCCTATCAGACATCTTCATCGTCGGATCTAGCGAGGCACGTACCTCAGATTCAATCAAAATCGCCATACCAGATTCATTCAAGATAACAACCTTTTTAACATCGACCGCCGTACAGCTCGTTGATCTCTCATCAATTAAACTATTCAAAACCGTGGATACCTCCATAAAAGCATCTCTGCATGCTCGAAAAGCAGTCTCAATAATTCCACTTTTTTTCCAGCGTTTTATTACTTGACAAAAGCTGCTTAGACACAGCATTAGTATGTCTATTTACCGTAGCCCTAAGTGCATTTACGCTCTAGGCATTCATTGCATCGATACTTGCTCTCTCTGACATACCTGAGTTATTTAATAGTGCCGTGCTCGAAGACTGTCTTGTAAGTCCCCTTCTTTCTAAGCCATTGTCAATATATTCACCAGCGCTACGCCGGCATCCATCCTTCACTTGTAAACAAAAATACGCCTAGGTCAAATTTTTCGATTTACGGCAAGAAAAATTCAGTCGAAGATCTCAGCAACGGTCCCATCGCCCGATCAATTGACCAATACAGAAACTACGAGTCAAGCAGAGGAAGCCCTTGACAAATTCACAGTAAAAAAAGAAATAATTGCCCCGAAGGGCAAAAAGCCGCAGAAATTGGCATGCAAAAAAAAAACTGAGCGACAAGTATACATGTCTATATATTAACTCACTAGAAGGCCGTCTGAGGGTAGGAGAGAGAGAGAGAGGGGGGGGGGGAGAGTATGTGTACATGTATACCCCACTACGCCGCATACTTGGCATACCGCAAAATATATAAACAAAGTCATACGTCACTGTACGGCATATACAGCGCTATTGTTTTGTGTTTAGAATTTCTCCAATTTGCAAAGTATGTCTTACAAGATGTATAATTTGAAAGACAATATTTTGTAAACTCTAAGTTGCATAAAACACTTATATCGAAGCAAAGAATAAAAATGTGACATGCCCAGATTGCATTAAAATATACTACTAAAAAAAATAAGGAACATTTTTTATACCCTAAAAATTGAGCTACTTTCAAATCGTTGAAACTTGACGAAAAATCATCGTACACAAAATTAAAAAAACATTTTGAAGCTTGAAGTTTCAACTTTAACGCGCTATCGAAGATTTAAAAAATTTTTTTATTTTTCTTGATCTGTACTTTAAAAAAGAATACATTGTTTTGTTTCTTAAAATTACTTTATTGTAATATTTATGACACGTATTTTTGACACTATCCAACTCGATAAAAAAATTTATCTCATGTTCCATAAACTACAACATTTATATTTTGCTTACAAAATGCTTTTTAAAAATTTTTTTTTAGTAAGTTACACGATTTTGAAGCTAAATTGTATTTGTTACAAATAATGTCGATACTTCGCCAAAAATCATCGTAGACAAAAAATTAAGAAAGCATTTTATAAAGCTTAAAACTTTAACTTTAACGCTATTGGTGATTTTTAAAAATTTTTTATTATTTTTTCATTTTTAAAAAATACAGATTTCAAACACGCGTAACTCGTTCAAAAAAAATCTTAGAAAAATTAAAAAAAAGCATTTTGTTGTTAAAATATTGTAGTTTATGGAACTTAAATTGAATTTTTCGAGAGTTTTCATCGAGCTG
>JBCEWD010176129.1:0-20762 GCA_039654425.1 Cataglyphis rosenhaueri | reverse complement strand
AACGTAGGTTCTTCCAGTTAAAACATCTGGAAGAATAACTGGACCAAGTATTTCAGTGCCCATTATTCCAGCCCACACATTAATCTTCCAACGAGTTTGAAAATTTCGAAGTCGCGTGACTTTCGGATTTTCCTCGCTCCAAAAGTGCATAATATGCACATTAGAAATTCCTTCCTGTATGAATATTGTATATATATATATATATATATATATATATATATATATATGTACGCGAATGAATTTTACTTTTTTAGTGGAATAGACCTACTGGGGAAAGCACTTAAAAAAAACGCATTAACAATAGTACCTCATTGGTGATGTAGAAATCTATTGTCTCAAAATTATAATTATATTATAACTATATTGCAATTGTCTTATATTATAATTATTATTGTAAAGCGGGTTAGGAGAAAACTTTAAATAAAGTATCATAAAAATATATAAATTATATAAACGGATTAAATAACTTATTATATTGATGTAATAATTTAAAAGAAAAAATATAATAATATTTTATATTAATAAAATATAAAACATTCAAGAAAAAATTTTAATTTCGAGAATTTTCACGGTGTTTTCAGAAAAATATTATCTTATATTTAGGCATTCTTACATGCGGACGCTCCTGAGACGTAGCGTCTTCTTAGTTACGCGTACCAAGCGACTCGTTGCTAATGCGCGAGCGAGGAGTGGGGGGCAAAAGGTGTGAGTCACAGAATCGGACCGAAATGTGCAAGTAAATCCCAGCACTGATTTATGCGGTTAGTGCGTAAGAAACTGTATAAATAGAGTTTTTAAGTAATATTAGCTAGGTTTAAGTGATCAAGTAGTTTAAGCTTAGAATTAAGTAATCTAAGTAGTATGGGCATGCGTCTAGTCATACTCAGTAGTCTGATCACACGGAGGATCAAACATTGAGCCGCCGAGCGGTGCCAAAGTGGGAATGACCGCTGATTGGCGGAAGCGCGCGGCAGCGAATCGCTAACGTTGATTGGTGAAAACGTTCGTGGTAGGATATGGCGATATAAAAAGATCCGAGAGGATGAGAGAGCTTTGGTTAGCGAGAGCCTTTGATCGATGAGCTACGGAAAGAGAAGTACGCGACTCGGGAAGTGCTCAATAAAAAGTTTGCGAATGTTCGAACTGCGTATTTGGAATAAAGGCGTTTTATCGACAATTAGAGTCAACTGTGCAATCGAGTATCGATTAATTAAAGGCAGTTATTAGCCTGGACTAATTCCCGAAGGTGATGAACCACGCGAAAAGTGGGAATTATTATCGCGGAAATCGCGAAGTGTGCAATAATAAAACTACGAAGTATATTGTAACGCTTAGGATTGCGGAATTAACTGAACTGTGTTCACATTGTAAACTGATTTACTGATATTGTGAGAAATATACTGAAACATTGTTATTATTAACAAAACAATAGAGTGTAGTTTATTAGCAAGAATCCCATTTTTTCGTAATAACAGGGAATCCAGTGACCGATCCAGTGTCCAGTGATCTTATCCGATGTCCAGCGGTGACCTGAAAATAAAAAATAAACGATTAATTAACAAGAAACAAAAGTTTCTTTGTGAGTTGTTTATTCCGCGTTGTCCAACGGCGAGCTTTGGCATCTCGATGGAGTAATGCGCCCTGAGCAACCTGGTAACGGAAGCGGAATCCAGCGACGACCTGAAACAGAAGAAATATATAATTATTGCAGCTGTATGCGGAAATTAGCAGATACGCAGCGAAGCGAGGATGATTGCGTCATCCCCAACGAGCGTCGGTAACCCATCTTGGTGCGATTTTACCGACAGATCCTTGTCTGTTGGAGGTAAAACAGAGGCGACCGTAGTTAAGATAGGAAATCCTATCGAATCTGTAATTATAAGATATTTTCGTCATCGAGTCCGATTACAACCTAACCTAACCTAACCATCCGCGAGACAAAAATTGCATTGAATCCGTACGATGACAAGCGGTATATCGTACCCGAAACGACCGTCACGTTATCGTACCCGAAACGACCGTCACGTTACATGGGGACATTATCAAATACTCTTATAAAGTGTAATACAATGTAGCGTAATGTAACGTAACGTATTATAATGCATGTACGTATGTGTGTGTATGTATCAACTTATCGAAAACAAGAAATATATATCTTATATATATATATATATATATATATATATATATATATATATATCTTACATATATATTATATCATATATTTATATGATTTAGATATTTTATATGTATTTCATATTTTTCATATGTAAAAATAAAGACAGTTTGTATTAATTAAACGGCATTGTCCTTGTGTATCCAAGAATTGTGCGATCCATCGAATCCCAGTTATTTAACGTAAACCTCATCACCCCTTTGCGCAGTACTTTCTCCACGAGATACACATCCGGATAATTCGCGCGACGCAACTTATACTCGTAGAACGCTCCAACGATGGACTTTCCGCCATAGTCTTCGAGTACATAAGTTACAGGATTAGTACGCTGCACTTTAACGATCTTAAACACTTCAGTAATCCAATTCGGTGTATACCTTTCTCGAAAATCATCTTGTATTTGCTAACGCGTACCGAGTCACTTATTTTGAACTTTGCTGGATCCGCTATCTTTATCGCGCTGTATACCGTAGTCAAGAGTCTTTCAGCTATCGGAGATAACGAGTTGCATACCGATCGATGCTTGCGCGCGTTGTAATCAGACCCGAGTCACGGCAACTCATCCACCCATTTGTAAGTTCCGTTGAACGTAAACATCTTCCACATAGCATCTTTCAGTTTACGATTGAATCATTCGACGACCGATGCCTTCAACACCGAATACGTGAAATAATGATTGATGTTGTTATAGCCCAAATAGCTATAACCGAATTATTATTAATATTAAATAGCTTAAAGAAATATTTCTTAACACGGGTTAATGAGATATTGCGAAAGGCGTATAATGTTACCAGCGCTGTATGAAACGTTGACGAAGCGAGCCATGCGCCGAGGCTAAGCGATTGCGAAAGGATTGAACCACCGGAAATACAAGGAAATTCGATTGAACGATCTTAACTTGCATTTCGGTCTAACAAGCGACACAATCATTTATGGTCATGTAAGGGATCCCCTCCAAAAAATGAACCAAACAGAAGGCAATTTATTTATATATATATATATATATATATATATTTATTTATTTATATATATATTTTAATATACCACCGCGAATACGCGGCGGACAGTTATAATTATCAATTTATATCAAACAGTGATTATTAACAATTAATATCGAAGTTAACGCGATCAACCTAACTCAAGGAATCGCTAGTCTAGCCGCGAATTGTTACCTGAGCGAAATCACAGCTGATCTCGCGAGCGTAACCGAGATATCAGGCTCGCGCTGAGGTAACCCTATATGGTGATACGCACAGCTGTAAAGGAGAGCGATAGGCAAAAGGAAGCGATTCAATATCAAGAAATAAAAATAATTTATTCAAAATTAAACATATAGTTTTCCATTTTAAACGGCTGCCAATCCGGTCCTCGGCTCCTAAGCATTAGTGGTGAATCCCAAATGTTTCCAGTGCCTCCCCGCGAGGCACAACAAATTGGTGACAGCGGTGGGATCCAACCACAGGACCGTCAGGAACAGCCGAGAAGACCTGAAAAAATCCAAAACAAAAGAGTTAATACAGGTACATCAGTGAACAATAAATTAAAGCTGACGGACAACAGCGGAAGATAGACGGCTGATAAGCAGTCAGACGAGAGCCAAGCAGTTGAAACCCGAATAAGATCACCAGCATCCACGGACTAGCGCAGATCCACGACATCTCATCAGACTACGCATCGTTCCCGAGCGACGATCCCGTACAAAGAGCACTGAGCCATCAGTCGTATCAGCCGAGCGAAGGATAGCAGTGTCTGCGAGCGAACATGCGAATCGTCATATTATTGTAAGTTCAAAATTTTATTAATTATAATTGCGTGAATGTCGAAAGGTTCTAACATACCGAAACAACCAATTACCAACCTGATTACTTAGCGAACCGACACGACGAGCAATTAATTTATGTCTATCGCCGCGAGATAATTTAGATAGCGCGCGAAGAAATTTAGAAACACAATATTCGAGAGAAAGCGAATCCGAGCTACCGGAAAACGTCGTCACCAAACGCGAATTTCCGTTTAATAGTTTCGGCGAATGCCTATTGCCTATTGAATAACACTACTGACCCCACTGACAACACTCAACGCGAGAGTAGACACACGAGACCGTACCATAACAGGATTTTGAGTAGAGTATCTTTACGACGAGAATTTTCGTTAACCTCATACGAAAGCGATCGATTTAATCCGGAAGAGATCTATAGTACACAGGCGAATAATATGGCCGAAGCACGATTCCCGCAAGATCACATTCCCGCGAATATATCGCAAGGCGCAGTAGATGTCTAGATCGAAAATATCGTCGAACCATCTGACAGATGAGCCCAACTATAGCGGAGGCGGATAATACCCCATCCGTAAATCGCGAAGAAAGAATAGAATACGCGCATTTACTTGATGTTCTAAACGACCTACGCGCAAATATAAACTCTCTAAATCGGCGAATGACCGCGATGGAAGACACGAGAGAAATATCCAAGATTATCGCAATAGAGAACAAGATAACGACGCGTTTGATGAAACATACGGATGGACTAATCGCGACATTCGAAACAGAAGAAGCGTCGCACCGCATTACGTACCGCTAAAAGAAGCGAGAACGATGATGGAACATCGCGACACAAGTTACAAGAATTTTTAAATGCCTGCACATATGCCGTCTGAAATAAATCCCGCGGATGAAGAATTGTTAATTCAAGCGATTTTATACACTAAAAGAAAAAGCCATGCAGAATTTTGAGACGCGAGATATACAAACGTTTGAAGAATTAAAGTATCAACTTGTTATCAGTCTAAACGAAGTACCACACATTTACAAATCGAATTTAATTTGCTAAAGCAAAAATTAAATAAAACCGCGCACGCGTTTGAACAACGAGTTGATTTACTAGCAATGAAATTGTACGATTCTATGATCGAAAGAGAAGAACACCCCGCACACTCAAAGCGCAGATTCATGAAACAAATAAGAAACAAGCGTTAATAAATTTTAAAATCAGACTTCGCGACGAACTCAAGGTACTCGTACGCGCTCAAAAATATACGACGCTTCAAGAGGCGATAACGGGCGCGAGCGACGAAGAAAAATTAATTGGACCGACAAAATCTAATTACTTTTATAATAAGAATAAATTTGAATCAACTAATTTGCGACAAACTCGAAGTTCGACCCCTCAATGCTTATGAAAAAACGGACATTACGGACCCGACTGTCGAAGCCGATACGCGCTCTCAAAACCGGAGAGATCCTCACAAATAAACACAATAAATAAATATTGTAAATACTGCAAAAAATCCGGGCACAATTGTGAAGAATGTTGGAACTTAAACGGACGACTAAGAACACACGCTGATAAATCAAAGGAAAATAAGAAATCAAACGAAAAAATTTCCGAGTAAAAAAAATTACTGAGTCAACTTAAACAAAATTCGAAATCCGACGGTAGCAGTAGCGGAGAAGAGAAAGATTATTCTAGGAAGAAAACGTGACCCGCAGTAGAATATCGAGTTACGCACATAATGGAACACCGCGTAATCAAACAAAAAACGAATTATTGTTAGTGACAATTGCCATACGACAGATAAAGAATGAGAAAATACAAATGTTATATGACTCAGGCTCGACTATATCATTAATAAAATTGAAGCAATTAGGACAACACGCTCATTTAAGAGGAAAAAATTGCGCTCATTGGAGTAACCGGACACAAGATATACACAATTGAAAAGATGTACGGTTCAATTAAAATAGACGGGCACAAAATAAAACATGCGTTCTAAGAAGTCAACGATGATATGTCGATAGAACACGAAGGGACACTAGGAATTGATTCCCTCCGACAACACTCAGTTTCCTGCAACTACGAAAAAGCTCAACTAAAAATAGGCAATGCCATATTAAAACTCTACCCATATAATAAGTTAATTTTAAAGCCGCCCAGCGAAACGATAATAAAGGCAACAACGGATCAGAACCGAATAGAAATCGTTCGCGCAGAAGAAAAAGCACGCGGAATATATATCGGAAACTGTATAGTCAACGCCGCGGACTACACGTGCCCCGTTAACGTCATCGATAATACGGACAGGGAAGTCGAGATGTAAACGCCTCTTATCGCACTCGATGAGAGAGCGACACGACGTCTGAAATGTGTACGATACACACGAGAAAAAATCCAAAACCTAAAACCTCAAGAAACGCACATATTTGAAAATCGTTGCGCACCCAGCACCTAAATATCGAAGAAAAACAGGCATTTTTTGGATATGCAAAGATTGTAGTGATATATTTCATGTGAATGGAGAACCACTGACATGCACCGCGACGGTCGAGCACGAGATAAACACGTACGCCGATACCTCGACGGTGAACATAAGACCGTATCGCCTTCCAGAAAAGCACAAGACGGAAGTAAATAAACAAGTGCAACAAATGTTTAAGGATCGAATTATCCGGACCAGCACAAGTCAATGGAATGCACCATTATTAGTGATACCGAAAAAGGCAGATGTGTCGGGAAAATCTAAGTTCCGAGTAGTAATAGATTTTCGGAAGCTGAACGACCTGACAATAGGCGATTCATTTCCACTGCCAAACATTACAGATATACTGGATCAGTTAGGAAACGTCAAATATTTTACTACTTTAGATTTGGCATCAGGTTATCACCAAATACCGATGACTAAAAAAGATAAAAATAAAACAGCATTTTCAACGCCCTATTACATTACAAATATACATTATAAATATAATAGAATGCCGTTTGGACTAAAAAATGCGCCAGCAATATTCCAGCACCTGATGAATTCAGTTCTAATAGGATTGCAAAGACTTAAATGTCTGGTTTATTTAGATGACATCGTGATTTACGGATCAAGCTTAGAGGACCACAACAAAAGACTCAAAGAAGTACATGCATAGATTCCGAGAAAATTATTTAAAGTAGCAACTGGATAAATGCGAATTTTTACGCAAGGAGATAATTTATTTAGGTTGTAACGATGTATATCGTTACCCGGCCGTCCACCAGCCGGACATCACTGCCCGACGACCATTGGTCGGGCCAGCGCATAAAAGACCGCCGTCCCACGTCCAACAGTCACAGGATCGTAGAGCGAAGGTACTGGACCTCATTGTATTTAAACCGGTGAGCGAGCATAAATATTTTGTTGATATTTGTATATATTTACGTTTATACCACCGGGTCGGCAGATCATACCGGAGCACGAGTCGCGCGCTCGAGAAATCGCTCCGACCATTTCCGAATATTCCTGAGCCACGAACGAGCTCAACCGAATTGTTTAACAATTATCGCGCCGACGCGATACCGCTGACACCGGATATAAATAAGCGTTCCATCCGGTAAAAAGATCAGATTCTTCTCCGTCGCTCTGAAGTCAGCACAACGCTCAGAGCATTCTGAAGAATCCACATGCTTGAAAAGCGAGATCGAGGTTGGGAGTACTCCGTCTCTGCTTTTCCAGCATTCCGCAAGTAAAGCGGAATCGTTCGATTTCCCATCGAACCTCCGCTCATCCGGCAATATTTCTAGCAGTGGGAATTTACCCGCCACCGACGGATATTCCTGTCTGCCGGACGTTCCTATTCCGACCGCGAACTGCTCCCGCTGATTCCGAATCATCGCGAGATATCTCGCGAGCCATCACAGGCCGATCGAGACTCGCCATTATTACGGCGACCGAAACCGCACACCGAAGGCCGTAAGACCCCATGCGCCGAAATTATCCGCACACGATTCGCCAAGCCGCGAGGCTCCCATCCCTCGCGGAGACATCACTACGCGCCATCGCGCTATCTATCCGATCGGTGACATCACCTGTCGCGAGCATCGATTCTCGAGCACCGCGCTCGATCCGCCGCTTAAGCGCATCGTCCGCAGGTGCATTCTAGGCGTGCACACGAGCTCGTCACGCACCCGACCGCACCTTCGAGGTGCATCCGCACACGCCGTTTATAACACGTGGAATCTCGCACGGGCACCCACCCGCGCTGTTCACGTACACACGCACTCATTCGCATACACACATACGTACAGATTCATTCACGCACGATCATATACACTCTGTAAACCACTGACTCGAATGAAGACAACTATTTATATCAACTCGCATTTCGTACTTGCTATCCTTCCGAGCCCCGAACCCGGCCGAGCTATCCCGCGACAGCGCTCAGGAAAAACCGACCATTACATTGGCGCCCGAACAGATCTTATCTTGTAGCAAGAGCTCACGGCGAGAGAATGAAAGGGTCAATATATAAATTGTCGAAAACACAGTTAATAGAAATTGCAGACGAGCGAGGTTTGGACACGACCGGCACGATGGACGACATCCGGCGCCGAATGGCCGGTGACATGCACCCCGAGGAATACGCGACGACCAGCACAGTAGTATCAGAACGAACCAACGGAGAGACAACACACCACTATGCATGGAAACCGGAGGACTAGCCACCCGAACGGCCAACAAAGAAAAAGAACTACAGTAATTCATGGAAAAAGAATTCGAAAATTTCAAAGAAATACAAGGGCCAACAGACAAAATACAGCACCGAATAAGGCTAAAAAATGACACGCCAATTAAACAGCGATACCGGCCACGTAACCCGGCAATGCAAGCAGTAATCGACCAGAAAGTGGAAGACATGGGGGCCGCAGGGGTTATCGAACCATTCACGAGTGCCTGGAGCTCACCAGAAATACTCGTCAAAAAGAAAAATGGAAAATACCGATTTTGCATCGACTTCAGAAAAGTGAACGACGCCACGGAGAAAGATGCTTATCCGCTATCACAAATAACCGCAACATTAGAAAAATTAAGGGGAGCAAAATACCTGTCAACGCTAGACTTCAAACAGGGGTACCGACAAGTACCCCTCGAACCGAAAAGTTGACCGATCACAGCATTTACGATACCGGGCAGAGGGCTGTATCAATTCAAAGTGATGCCATTCGGACTGCACTCCGCACCCGCCACATTCCAACAACTCTTGGACCATATAATCGGCCAATCGTTAGAACCAAACGTTTTCGTATATCTAGACGATATTATCGTCATAAGCAAGACTTTCGACAAACATCTCCGACTATTAACCGAGGTCTTCCGCCGAGCTCCGCAACGGCTCCGCCTAAATCCGGAAAAATGCAAATTCTACATCGATCAGCTTAAATATCGGACATCGACCGCAAAGGAATACAAACGGACCTCGAGAAAGTAAGCGCCGTCGCGAACTGGCCCGAACCACGCACGGTGAAACAAATCCGACAATTCCTTGGGATTGCATCATGGTACCGGCGATTCGTCGCAAATTTCTCGACCGTCGCGGTAACACTCACAAACCTCACAAAAAAGAACGCGAAGTGGAAGTGGAACCGAGGAACAACAGCGTTCAGCGAACTTAAAAATACGCTGGTGTCGGCCCCGGTGCTCGCATGTCCAGATTTCATCCACCGATTCGTCCTGCAAACCGACGCCAGCACAAGCGACTTGGCGCCGTGCTGACGCAAAACTTCGAGGAAGGGGAACGCGTCATCGCATACGCAAGCCGAACACTCAATAGCGCCGAAAAGAATTACAGCGCTACCAAACTCAAATATGGTAAGGGGCATCAGCAGAAAGGGGATACCTGGAAGGGTACCTCTTCACCGTAATTACCGACTACCAATCGCTAAAATGGTTGTAACGACAAGAAGGGCTGCCGACTAGCCTGGTAGCTGTTCGAGTTGCAGCAATACGACCTCGAGGTTAAATATAAGAAGAGCACGTTAAACCGCATAGCCGACACCCTATCGCGACAACCTGAGATATGCCTTGCGAAACCGCACCGATGTGGATAGTACCAACGGGTATGGAGAAGACTGGACGTGATCCCGCCAGCCGACCGGATTTCCGAGTACAGAACGGAAAACTGTACAAACATATCCTGCACAGCCTCAATTTCAAGGAAACAAACGCAGACGAACAATGGAAGGAATGCGTGTCCAAGGACCAACGAACCAGAATCCTAAGTCAGCACCATAACAAACCAACGGCTGGACACCTCGACATCCCAAAAACGATCGCCAGGATAGCCGAATACTTTTATTGGCCAGAGATGTTCAGAGAAACAGCCACCTACGCCCGAACATGCCCAACGAGCCAGGCACACAAAGCCGCCCAAGAACAACAGCGGGCAAACTACACGTCACAAACGTCCAAAAACCATGGGAGTAAATCACGACCGACCTTGTCGGACCGCTGCCGCAATCACGGCAAGGGCACACTTAGCTGTTCATCATACAAGACAGATTCTCGAAGTGGGTAGAACTGACACCGCTGAGACAAGCAACAGCAAAGTCGATAACAGAGCAGGTAATATTACGCCACGGCCGACTAGAGTTAATTTTATCCGACAATGGAGCACAATTCGTGTCAAAGGAATTCGAAGACCGACTAGCCGCGTTTAACATCAAACACAAAAGGGCACCGGCATATGCACCGCACTGCAACCTCGTAGAATTAACCGCATAATAAAAACCATGATAAGCAAGTTCGATAAGAAGAACCATAGAGACTGAAACAAACATCTACCCGCCTTGCAATTCACTTACAACACCGCGGTACACGATGCAACAAAATTTACGCCGGCGTACTTAAATCACGGATGAGAATTGAAACCACCACACCACACCGCACCCACAACAACAGGCACCACGCCGGACACGATACGATGAAGACTAGACAAGGCATATGAGATAGTAAGCATCCAACTCGCACGGGCCTTTTAAAGACAGGAAAAATACTAGAACCTCCGTCGACGACAGTGGAAGCCAAGAATCGGCGAATGGGTATAAAAAAAGATCCGTTATTAAAGAAGGCCGACAACTTCAACGCAAAGCTCGCGCCGAAATATATCGGGTCACTCAAAATACGAAGAATAGTCTCACCAGTAATCGTAGATCTGAGAAGCAAGAGGGGAAAGTGATACAGACGCGTACACATCCAGGATCTAAAGAAGGCAAAACAAAACAAAAACAATGCCGAGGACGAGAAAGACGAAACCTCCACCGACAACCAAGACAACGATACCGAAAAAAGCAAAAAACAAAGCACAGTTAAGCATGATGACTGAAGGAGAAGACTAAGAGAAATCGAAGAGCTCTTTGGAGAAACAAAGGGCCCGGAACAGCTAAGCCCGCCAACCGGAGAGGAAATGGCCCGCACCACTGACCGGAAGCCAGGCAATCAGACAGCCGCCAAAGCTCCGTCCAGGCCACCCAGGATCGGCACCATGATGCAGAGGTCAGACCGGACAAATGCCCGCAAGCTGTAGGCCTTGATGCAGCAATCGCCGCCACTACCATCCTGGCCGACCGACAGCGCCGAATGCCGGACGCACGAACACGAACACCGCGAAACAGCCACCGCTACTGATGCTAACCGGACTGCTGCCGTCGCCGCCGATTCGAGTACAGGTGGAACCGGGCATCATCTTTGATGTGTCACACTTCGCGGTCCATGTGTCCAGCAAATACAAAATCCATAGCACCCAAGGATACTGGATAATACGGTTTTCAAAGACCGGCCAGTTGCGATATTGCCGCCGCATCAGCTAGAAACTAAGCCGGCACGAAGCCTCAAATTCAGGTTTTTTTCTAACAAAGGGGTAATGTAACGATGCGTACCCGACTATTCACCTGCCGGACACCGCCGCCCGACGACCATCGGTCGGGTCAGCGCGCTTAAAAGACCGCCGTCCCACGCCCAACAGTCACGGGACTGTAGAGCAAAGGCGCTATGCGCCCATTGTATTTAAACCGGTGAGCGAGCATAAATATTTTGTTGATATTTGTATATGTTTACGTTTATATCACCGGGTCGGCAGACCGTACCGGAGCACGAGTCGCGCGCTCGGGAAACCGCTCCAACCGTTTTCGAATATTCCCGAGCCGCAAACGGGCTCAATCGAATTGTTTAACAAACAATTATCGCGCCAACGCGATACCGCTGACACCGGGTATAAATAAGCGCTCCACCCGGTAAAAAGATTAGAATCTTCTCCGCCGCTCTGAAGCACGACGCCCAGAACATCCTGAAGAATTCACATGCTTGAAAAGCGAGATCAAGGTTGGGGAGTATTCCGCCTCTGCTGGGCTTTCCGTAAGCAAAGCGTTTTCGACCGAACCTCCGATCGTCCGTCAATATTTCTAGCGGTGGGAATTTACCCGCCACCGACGGATATTTCTGTCTGCCGGACGCTCCTGTTCCGACCGCGAACTGCTCCCGCTAATCCCGCGAGGTATCTCGTGAGCCATCACAGGCCGACCTCGCGAGACTTGCCATTATTACGATGACTGAAACCGCACACTAAGGGCCGTATGACCGCCCTACGCGCCGAAATTATCCGCACACGATTTGCCAAGCTGCGAGGCTCCCGCCCCTCACGGAGACATCACCACGCTCCATCGCGCTATCTATCCTGACACCACCTATCGATCGCGAGCATCGATTCTCGCGCACCGCGTTCGATTCGCCGCTTAAGCGCACCGTCCGCGGATGCATTCTAGGCGTGCACACGAGCTCGTCACGTACCCAACCTTCAAGGTACATCCGCACAAACCGTTTATAACACGCGGAATCTCGCACGGGCACCCACCCGCGCCGTTCACGTACACATGCACTCATTTGCATATACACATACAAGTACAGATTCATTCACGCACGATCATATATCCATACAGTCTGTAAACCACCACTCTGATTCGAATAAAGACAACAATTTATTTATATCAACTCGCATTTCATACTTGCTGTCCTTCCGAGCCCTGATCCCGGCCGAGCTATCCTGCGACAGAGCTCGGGAAAAACCGACCATTACAAGGTTATATTATTTCGGAAAACGGAATATCTCCGGATCCGTTAAAGCTAACGGCGATTAAAGAATTTCCAGCACTTAAGAAAATAAAGGATATACAATCTTTCATAGGTTTAGCCGGATATTGTAAGAAATTTTATTCAAGACTTTTCCAAAATAGCAAAACCATTGACAAAATTAAGGAAGAAAACAGAAAAGTTTGAATAGACAACGGAGCAACAAAACACCTTTGAAATACTAAAAGACAAATTGACAGTGCTAAGATTTCCAGACTTTAATCAAGAATTTACAGTGACCACCGATGCATCCGACTATGCAATCGGAACAGTGTTGTCACAAGGAAAAGTGGGCGATAACCGGCCGATTGCTTACGCGAGCAGAGTATATCTCGCGCGAAGCAAAACTATAATACGACCGAGAAAGAATTGTTAGCGATCATATGGGCCGTAAAACATTTTAGGCCATACGTACACGGCACAAAATTTAAAATCGTAATCGATCATAAGCCATTAATATGACTTTTTAATGTTAATGATCCCAGATCAAGATTAATCCGCTGGAGTTAAATTAGAAGAGTATGATTATAAAATCATTCACAAGGCCGAACGAGCAAATGCAAACACCGATGCACTGAGCCGCAAGGTAATACTAGATATAAACGGTAAAGGAGGAAGAGCGAGAAAGCCTCGCGATAGAAAAGGAGACACATTCCAATGAAGAAAAAATATATATGGAGGAAGAAAAGAAACAGATATTATATGAATATCATGATCCACAGGAGGACATCAAGCGAACTATACGAAGAATTCGCTTAATCCATAATTTGCCAGAATTAACAAAGGATGTTGAGAGATACATAGCCAAATGCGAATATTGCCAAAAAAATAAATTTTCGCGAAAAAAATTAAATACCATTAATAATTATGGATACGCCTACTAAACCATTTGAAAAATGCGCCCCAGATGCAGGTTGTAGGACCTCTTAACCGTTACAAGTGGAAATAAATATTTACTAACTTTCCAAGATAACTTAACGAAATTTAGCAAAATGATCCCTAACCAAGAAGCGAACACGGTTAGCAAGGAATTTATTATGAAAATTGTATTAGAACACGGAATTCCGAAAAAAATCCTAACCGATCAAGGCACAAATTTTTTAAGCAAAATATTTAAAAATACTTGCAAATTACTAAAAATAAATAAAATACAAACAACCGCCTGTCATCCGGCATGTAATGGTGCGTTAAAGAGATCGCATCGAACATTAGCCGAATATTTGCGACGCTATATAAACGAAGATCAGATAGAGTGGGACGAATGGATACCGTTTGCGATGTTTACATACAACACAACGCCACATACAGCCACGGGATACACACTTCAAACTAGTTTACAGACATCAAGTTTCCATCCTACGTCATTAAAGAAACGAAAGTTGTAACGGTCTACCTTTCCCGACGCCACGGATCGGCTTGTCAGTTCCAGGATAAGGGAGAAGGAAGAGACTCGGGCTCGCAAGTTACACACTCGATTTGGCCAACAAAGAACAATGATTTATTTACATATTATATACAACAGACTCAATCAGTAAACAGAGCTCGCGAATACAAGTAACGGAAACGGGATAGGCCCGTAATGCAAGAAATCACTACTTCTAACCCGGACGCGAGTTCGTGCCAGGACGTGACGTCTGGTGCCGAGGATGCGCACCGCTCAGCTGTCCGTCCTGAAAAGGACTAAGGGCCAACCGGCGTGCTTTGCGGCTTGTCCTGAGAAGGACGAGGCGCTGGAAAGATGTTGTTCCTGGCGTCACGAGCGGGCACGAGTCAGTTTTACTAATTAGGCGGTATATACAAAATAAATGCGGACGCGACGCGTACTATGAACAAAGCCTAAAGGCTCTCGATCGCGGATCACCGGGAGATTCCCGCGCGGTCGCAGTCAACGATATCGCGAGGAGGCGACGAAGAGAGCACTCTTCGCCACGGACAGCGCCGGTCATCGAGAGCACTCGTCTCCCGGACCGGAGGTGATTGGTGTAAGGGAAAGCACTCCCTTGCACCGACAGGACTGGACGCCGAGAGCGCTCGGCCGAAGACGAGAGCACTCGTCTACTGGACCAGGTCAAAGGAACGGTATAAGGATCGGTCAGCTGGAGACTCAGAGAGCGCTCTGAGGCTTTTAGCCCCCCCCCGAGGATCGGGACCAGGGACTGGTACCGCGAGCCGTGTCGAGCCGGCTTATATACCCTGCCGGCTTCCCTCCCTAAGGCTCGCATCGCCCTAGTGGGGGATCGCATTGCCCAGCGGCGGCTCGTACGGTACGCTCGCCAGCGGCGTAATGATAAAATTTATGAGGCGACGAGCGCCAGCCTCTTCTGCGGACGGGTGAACGATCCGCGAGGCTTTCGTAACGACACAGGTTGTTACAAAGTATAATTACGATAATTACACGCAAGAATTAAATGAAAGAGCCACGAATCAGTTCGCAAAAGAACGTATAAAAGAAGAAAAATAAAAGCCAAGAAACAGTATGATAAAAATACTAGAGAAATAAAATTTAAAGTAGGCGGCAAGGTATTAATGTACGACGAAACACTCTGACGCGGATCTAAAAAACTAGAATCTCTATGGACTGGACCGTATACAATAATTGAAAAGAAATTATACAAAAAATATACAATAAAACTATACAATAAAAAAGGGAAGAAAAACCATGCGCATGCATACCAATAGACTTAAACAATTTGTTGAAAATTAGAACATTTACCTTAATTACGCCGAAAACGGTTAGGCGCTCAGAGCGAGATGCCGTTATCCCTCACCTGGTGTAGACGCCCCTGGAAACCTTGGAGCACATCATCTCGAGTCAGGGTCCAAAATTCCCGGAACTGGAGGCCATCCGAGGACACAGAAGTCGAGGGCGAGGCACAAATTGATCTTCGCGAGGGCGAAGACGACACACGCTGCACGCATTTCGGCGAAACGCCGGGCATCGAACCAGTTTTGCGCCCGCAAAACCGCGTGCATACATATCAAATGACACCGCGGATGTGGCACTACCTCCACCACTTCACGCACACCGGTAACGCAATTTACAAAAGCGCAAAGCGAATAGGGCTCCGCGCTCGTGCACACGGCTGCACATGCTCGCTCAAAAGAATCGAGCAAGTCAAAGGGTCATCCCCGCAAGCCCGACACATAGCCAACTCAGAGCTACTAAGCACCTCCAAACAACGGACACAAAAGGATACTATTGTTTTAAAAAATTTTTTTTACTTAAAGCAAATTTTTAATTTTTCTTAAATGGATGCTACGAGAAGACTGAGCGAAAACGCGACGACCCGTCGAAAAGCGCACACGAGATCCATCCCGGAGAAACGCGACTAACCGATAACAATGCGCGATGACACCATTGCGAAATATAATATAAAAAATATAATATTACAGGATACTCGTTAGCTGCAATAGCTGACAATCCAAGAGCCTCACGGAGTCTGATGAAATAAATTCTTCGTGCGAAATTCAAGAATTCCAACATAATCCGGGCCTATACTTCGAAAAAATCGGAGAACTATATTTTATTAAGGAAACATGAAAATTAGTAATTAAACTGGACCTAACCACATTAACCAATAGATATGAACAAATATAAAATTATTTAATAGAGATCGAAAAAATGTGCGACACCATGAAATTACAAAATCAGTACAATCGGGATGCATGTAGCACACTCGATATAATAGCAAAAAGAGAAGCCAGATACCTTAAAAATATAATGAAACAAATTCAGACAATTTATAAACCACCGACTAACAGATGTAGAGGACTGGTAGAAGGACTAGGCTCGATAGCGAAATCATTATTTGGAACGATGGACACGAATGACGAAAAATATATTAATGAACAACTAGATTTATTAAAAAATAGGCAACAAATAATACAACACGTAGCAAAAAAACCAAATAAAAATATTAAATAATACTATACACATTGAACAGGTGGAAGATATAATAAATTGGAACGAAAAACTTCTGCAACAACGGGTAATGGTATATACGGAATGTGCCGAAATAAACGCACATTTCATAATAATTACCGCAGTTATTACAAAACTCATACGCAACGCGGAAAATGTAATCGAATATCTAACGTACACACGAAAAGGAACAATGCATCCGAAATTAATAGAAGCAATTATTACAAATCTAAAAGAAGCGACGCAACAATTGCAGGGACTGTATTTTCCCTTTAAAATACACTCCAAAAATTGGCTAGCAATAGACGAACATACCACAATAAGCGCGTTTACGATAAAAGAAATGTTTACAGTATATTACAATTTCCGTTAATTACACAACCGAGTTACGACATAAAAATAATTACACTTCCCGTACCTATACATAATAATACATTTATTGTAACACAAATAAATAACAATATATTTGTCGTAGAAAAGGAAAAACTAACCTATCTTAGAGTAACCGAAAACGACTTAAGAAATTGTATAAAACAAAACACTAAGTATACATGCGAAAATGCGATACCGATTTATCGCACGAGTCGCACGTGTCGTGCAAGATACTATATACACAGTCAAAACAACATAATTGCAAAACAAAAACAATAAACTCAATAAACGCGATTTGAACTAGACTACAACAGTCACATACTTGGCTATACGCAACTAACGCAGATCAACAAATAAATATACAATGCGATAAGCAAACCGAATGCAAAAGAATTATTAAAATTACAGAAAAAAATTTATTAAGACGAAAATGTAAATTGACAACACCAGACATGACTATTCAATCGACAAAAACCGTATACAAAGTAAATATAGAAACTTATTTACTAGAGTCAAATGTTCCTCACTCTTACAAGACGAAAAAAGGACACATGACAACGATACTTTAAAAGACGTGAGAGAACATCAAGCGGAATTAATAAAATTAAAAGGTGAATTAGAAAAACTAAACAATAATGTACAAGATAACGAACAAAAATTCTTTATTTAAAAACAATTTATCCAATGGCAACGAGCTGACTATAATAACAATAATTATAATAGCGATTGTAACATACACAATTATAAAAAACAAAAAGAAAAAATAAAGCAACCATCGGTAAGGATGCGAGGAAGAACCACGTATATGGATTTCCTAAACCGATATTAAAGCGTAGTTTAAGCACGCGATTTTAGATAATAAAAAACGATTATATCAAATATTATAAACGGGAAATGACTATAATCATTAGAATAAGAAAGGGTATAACTAATTGTAAGAAAAATGTTGTACTCCCGATTCTCTTTCTTCAACGGGGGAGAGATGTTATAGCCCAAAAGCTAGTTATAACCGAATTATTATTAATATTAAATAGCTTAAAGAAATATTTTTTAATACGGGTTAACGAGATATTGCGAAAGACGTATAATGTTACCAGCGCTGTATAAAACGCTGACGAAGCAAGGCTAAGCGATTGCGAAAGAATCGAACCACTGGAAATGCAAGGAATTTCGATTGAACCATCATAATTTCGGCCTAACAATTCGAAACAAGCGACACCCATTTATGGTTATATAAGGGATCCTCTCCAAAAAATCAACCAAACAGAAGGCAATAAAAGATACCACCACGAATACGCGGCGGACAATTATAATTATCAATTTATATCGAACAGTGATTATTAACGATTATTGGAGTTACCGCGATCAACCTAACTCAAGGAATCGCTAGTCCAGCCGCGACACGAATTGTTATCTGAGCAAAGTCACAGCTGATCTCGCGAGCGTAACCGAGATATCAGGCTCGCGCCGAGGTAACCCTATATGGTGATACGCACAGCTGTAAAGGAGAGCGATAGGCAAAAGGAAGCGACTCAATATCAAGAAATAAAAATAATTTATTCAAAACTAAAGCATATAGTTTTCCATTCTAACGTCTGCCAACTTAGTCCTCGGCTCCTAAGCCTTAGTGGTGAATTCCAAATATTTCCAGTGCCTCTCCACGAGGCACAACAATGTTATGTTTTTTCATGAGGCGTTGCACATCGGTGTTGTAAAATTCTTTTCCCATATCGGTTTGCATGTTTCTCGGACATCTCTTACTATCTCGAATTATCTCAGCAATAGCATTAGTCGTCTCGCTTCTACCTTTACTCTTGAGCGATACGGCCCACGCGTACTTGCTCAGCACATCGATGACTATAAGTATGTAGTGGTGGCCTCTGTTGAAACGCGAGTACGGATGCATCTCGACGATGTCAGCTTGCCACAGGTCATCGTATCCCTGCACTATGACATGTCTTCGAGGAAAATTTCTTCACGCCGGAGCATACAGTTCTTCGACGAGTATTAGCTTCTCGATATTTTTATCAGATTGTAACGATATCATGTTTTTAGCGATGCAACTGGTTTCTCGGCGCGTAATATGTATGAAAAAATTACATTATCATTTATATCTCAAACTTCTTTTTTAATTATTTTTTTAACCATTCAATAGCTGTTTATTTCTGTTTCAATAGCGGTTTTTTATCCTCCGTATGCCGATAGCGATCCGTTAGCCTTTCGTAGCCGTTTCTGAGCTGTTCGACAACTGTCCGACAGCCATTCCTGAACCGTTTGTTGCCACTTGTTGCCGTCCGTCGTAGCTAACCGTTCGTAGCCGATCTTGGATCGATTGTTGCTGTCCATTGTTATTCGTTGACGTTTTGTTAGCGTTCGTTACTCGTTTCTAATCTAGCGATATTCGCACGACGAAGCTCGTTTATCACAATTTGTAACGCTCGCACGCAGCTAGCTTCTCGTCTGACTCTTTCTGTTAATTTTTCAACGTTTTAACACACTGATCCACATATAGTTCGTTGATGGTGTCGGTATCGGCTTCAGATTGCGCTACACGGGGAATCTTGCGCGACTTCGAGTCATAGTCGTAGCGATGCGGCATAGAGCGTTTTCGCGCAAGTAACTTTTCATCACTCTATGATCAATTGTATCATTTTGCTGTTCAAATAATCCAAATTTGTTGATATGCATTATTGATGCGAGTGAAACCAATCGATTGATTAGTTTTGTCGAGACACCGTTTAATTTATAATAATGCCGGCTTCGCGAAGTTTCTCGATGATCGACAGGATTTCGTTATCGTGACCGTTGTGACCCGCTTAGCGCGAAGCGTCGACGATTCACCAACTCGTTGGGATCGTCCCAGTAATCAATCTTATTGTCGGTTAGCGACATCGCACGAGGCATAAATAATCCTTTTCCAGATTTTTTTCTTTTTCGGTTCGATCGACATCAACGGTGTGATTATTTCTTTGTACTTGTAACGATGCGCACATCGTTACCCGGCCGTCCATCTGCCGGACACTGCCACCCGACGACCATCAGTCGGGCCAGCGCGTGAAAAACCGCCATCCCACGCCCAGCAGTCACGGGACCTAAGACCGAAGGCGCTATGCGCCCCATCGTATTATCAACCGGCGAGCGAAAACAAAACATGTGGTAGATATTTATTACATTGTTATTATTTTGTTGTTTGTATCAGCGGGTCGGTACACCGTACCGAAGCACGAGTCGCGCGCTCGGGAAACCGATCCGACCGCTTCCGAAAATTCCCAAGCCGCGAACGCGCTCAAATAAATTGTTGAACAAACAATTATCGCGCCGACGCGATACCGCCGACACCGGGTATAAAAAGGCGCTCCGCCGGGTAAA
>JBCEWD010174882.1:0-21452 GCA_039654425.1 Cataglyphis rosenhaueri | reverse complement strand
CACGTGGGTCTGTCAACAATGTTGCCATATATGTGTCAGACCGGGGACTTATTGAGTGATGTTTTATATATATATATATATATATATATATATATATATATATATAATGCCATATTAATTTCCATAAAATTAAAGAAACTTATTTTATTCATATCTAATTTCAAAAATTTGCCATTTTTCTGCTAAAAGTTCCATTGGAAATGTAAAAAGCAATTGATTCCATTTTATGCGACATTCTAAATATTTACGCTTGCAAAGCGTGAAATGCAATATCTCGTTCCAGAAAGCTTGTCAA
Source organism: Cataglyphis rosenhaueri (assembly GCA_039654425.1). Taxonomy (NCBI): domain Eukaryota; kingdom Metazoa; phylum Arthropoda; class Insecta; order Hymenoptera; family Formicidae; genus Cataglyphis; species Cataglyphis rosenhaueri. The sequence continues at coordinate 21,157 of JBCEWD010174882.1, read as the reverse complement.
GATTTCATGGCTAGTCGAACTGCGACACCTGCTTAGCATCTGGGACAATAGACTCCACTCACTATTACAGTATACATGCAACTGCTGCATCGAGAATTGTATATTCGTATTATTATAGAATTTTTGAAAAAAAATCAGAAAAAGAAAAAAAGTTAAAGCTCTCCATAAAATATATAAAAAGGAATGAGTAATATAAACGAAACAAATTTCCAAGTTAAATTTTGCACAATATATAGTTATCATGTTTTATTATATTGTCCCAGTTCGAATGAATACAGCATATAAAAAGCAACAAAAGTTTATTATTGCTATATATTCGCTAAAATGTTGTAACGTATCCATTGTAATGTGATTCTTATTCGATTCTCTTCTACGAACAATGCGTTAGTGAATTATTAATTATACAAATCGCGAGTATAATGGAAGAGTATAACGAGAGGTGCATCTTCGTCGTAATAACAGAACCGATAATTAATGTGGAAATGAAACTGGGTTAATATAATATCATTTTCGAAGCAAGTCAAATGTTTGCCTCGCGATTCGTGTACCATCATCAAACGTCGGAATGTTCTCGAAGATGCTATCTTGTCGACGTAGATAGACGTGTAACACGGTAGAATATTCGCCATCCCCATGTTGGTGAAGGAGATTCAATTAAATCCTTCTCTCAAGGAAACACAACCCAAGTCCATTCAAAGTCTTAATTGATATATGAACACTTCTCATCTTAAATATAAAATTTATTTCTTCTGTGATAAGTTAAAAATTTTAATTCTTTTTCTTTAAACGACTTTTATAATTTTTTCTCAATTATTAAACTGTTCTTTTGTATGTGTGAATTTTAAAAGTAATTTCCTATCCCCCGGATGTAATCTTCTCTTTGTAATTTCAAAGGTTCAAATTATTCCTTTAATAATTCAACGAAATCTAATTATTTATTCGTGTTCAGTTGTTTTTTTTTTTTTCATTTCTAAAAATTCTAAGAATTTTTTATTTAAAATCTAAAAATATATAATCTTGAAGATCACACATTGATAGAATCTAATTCCTGTGAGAGAAATTTCTCCCTCTTGAATATTATAATTTCTAGGAGGCCGAGTTCTTTTTTCCTTTTTTTTTTTTTTTAACCTTTATCTCTTCGAAAAGCAAGATCGGAGAATGTGGGACACGCAGCCGGTGCCGTCGCTGTCCCGGTTTCGATGCTAGTTCCCGTTTTTTTCCAGCTCGCCCCAGGGATAGCTTTTCGTAACGCGAACGGTTACGTTCATACACATGTGTTTCTAAGAACAATGTAAATGAGAAAGGTCAAAGAATATATATATATATATATATATAAAATATACAAGAGCCGTCTTCATTTATCGATGCACTTTTAATATAATTTCTTAAAAATCAATAAAATATCATAATGCAGCGAATCTCTTATTGATTGCTTCATTATATATATAAATAAATGATTTTTTTGACATTTTTTGATAATCAATATAAAGTTCCGATATATCAAAAATTATTTTTCTTGTACTGTGTCTCTAATATAATATTTCATTTATGCAGTGTTTCTCCAGTATTTAAAGTCGCTTTTAGTTTTTTAAATTTAAATCTGTAATTTCATTTTGCCAACATTTAAACATATAAAAATATACGCTCGATAACGACAATAAAATATTATTAAGATCTTCGGAATCAAAAATATGAATTATTCATCAATCTGCGCGATAAAAATAACTCAATACGAAGACCATATCGCACGTGTGCTTCATTAAAACTTACGGATCATGAAACGACCTCCAGACTTTGCCGCTCACGCTTCATGATTTTATAATCGTCTATTCAAAGAATCTAAAATAAAAGTTGTTTTATCAATATTAAAAAAAAGGAATATTGATATTTTTTGATCGATAAAATAGATATTTTAAAGATCTTTTTACTCTTTACTAGAGAAATCTCCTAGTTGGAAAAATTTTAAAATTATTAAAAATCGTTTCTTATATTTCCAATTTAAAAAAATTCTAGACATATTCAAATAAGAATATTAAAAAAATTTTTTTAATAGAGGAAACATTATTACATTAATATAGATTAAGAATAATTGCAAGTCTAGAAAATTGTCTAGAAAATCGCTACGAACGAAATATTTAGTATAAGATATTTTCTCTCTTTCGTATTGGTTTTAAAGTCCTTCGATCGTAATGGTGAAGCACGCTTTCGATTCCCCTAGCAAAACTTCGTTGAAAACTTTTGCAGTTTGCAGATTTATATCAACCGTACGATATCCCTAAAACAAGAACAAACTCCAACGGAAAAATCCGATAAAGAAACAAAAAGGGAGAACGATAACAATGGGATTTGAAAGTTCGCTCTCATATCCCGAATAATTTGGAATAATTCAAGGGGATGTAATGCTAGGGCTGCCTTGTTAGGCAAAATTAAAATCGAAATTTTGGCGATGAAAGTTTGATCGTAAACCGTCGCTTTTAATGTACGCGTTTAATTAACGTGGAATAAATTCAAGCGTAAAATTTTCGCACTTTGCGCATAAAATCAAGGAAATTAATTGTAAACAATTAGTGCACAATGTATTTCTTAACTATGTCTAAAATGTTTTGTTAATTTTTAATTTGCTCTGTTAAATTCATACTTTTTCAATACCATGTAATCATTCAAGTTATTTGAAAAAATAAAATATATGCACAATTCTAACCGTGATACAAAAGATTAATTTTTTAAAACAAATTAAAAAAAAAAAAGTTTAGCAAAGTTTTCTATAATTTTGTAATTTTTATTCTCTAAAGAAATTTGTATTTAAAAGATAGTTTAAAAATTTTTTCATTACCTAAGATGTCAGTGGAATAAAATTAAAAATTATATTTTAATACGTATAGAAATAGTGTGCAAAGCTTGATAAAATCCGTCAATATTTAAAAAATGATATTCCATTGAAATTAAGCGCAGGTAATTCCTAGCGACGAGAAATGGAAGCTATCAAAATATCATTCTAATAATTACACATTCTTTGTTATGTTTAAAAATAAATTAAACTTCTGTAATAAACTGTTCTAATCCTTTTTAAATTCTAAGTAGAGAAAATTATCGTACATAACACATCACTCAATAAGTCTCCGGTCTAACTAAGAAAAACAATTTTTTTTTTTTAGAAATCACGTGGGTCTGTCAACAATGTTGCCATATGTCAGACCGGGGACTTATTGAGTGATGTGTTATATTCTCTCTCTCTATTAATATAGTTTACAGAATATTTATAATGATTTTTTGTGAAATAATTTGTACCACAACCACTGAAGTTTATTAATCTTATCAATTATCAATAATGCACGTTATGCACTGAAGGCAATTAATTTTCGCCTGTTAATGCAAAATGCAGCGCGTTAATCTAGCTCTTTAATTCAGCGCATTTGCTCGGTCCAGTGACGCGATGTCAGTTACACGGAGTTTAGTGATACGAATCCAGGGTTCAGTCCTGCGTAAATCGAATTAGGCAAGTTGTATTCCGGCGATCCCATTGTTCATCATCTGATTAAACCTAATAACTGATCGCATCCGTCACAAAATGAACAGTAGATGAAAAATGAGAAATAGCGAGATTAAGAAAGTCAAATACGCCTTATACGCGATATGTATTTTAGTGTTAGCAAAGATAAATATAGTTTATATGTTCGTATTAACGGCTTGATTTAATAATTCCGGATATGAAACTGGCTGACATTTTCCTGATTAAAGCATTAATTCAATCCTTCTTTCGGAATTCCTCCGTGCAATTTGGAATATTATTTAATCTCGCTATTTTTTGTCAGAGTCATAAAACAAAACCTCATATGTAGAAAATCTTTCGTAATTTACCCAAATGATTATATCCAAAATTATACATTATAAATTCTAATTATATAAAACATAATAGAATATAAGTCAATAAATCCGAAACATATTATATATAATAGAATATAAATAATTAATAAATATTGATATTTTAAGTTATAAAAAGATAGTAAGAAAATAATAGAAATTCAACAAATTTTGGAAAGAAAATTTCGTGTATCGATTTCTTTTCCTACGTAAAATTTAAAATAAAATTGCCATCAAACGATAGGTGAACATAACAAACAGATGCATAGAAATTTAAGTAGATATTTGTATTCTAAAAGAAAAGAGAATGCCATTTTATCGACAGAAATGAAGAGTTTCTGCATCATCGAGGGTATTCGACTCAATGCTTCCCCTTGTTGATAATCGATGGGCACAGGTAAATCGGGAATGATAGAATTACCTGTGGTTGATAAGAGAGTAAAATAGTTTATAGCGTTTATAGCGACGGAAATAAATGTATTGAATGTTTCTATAAAATCAATGAGAGAGAGAATAGCAGAATTTCATTTCTTCCTGCAGATGATATTAAAGTAGTTTTTCAAGGATAAGCAAAGAGTTTCCTGGAGATAATAACAAAAGAAGTTGTATTCTAAATCGAATTACTAAATTATACAATATACATTTTTATTAATAAGTTACTTTCTTTAGAAATTATGGTCAAGTCTACCTTAAAATATCTGTAGTATAATTTAAGTCTGCAGTTTTTCATTGATGTGGTTTCTTTCACCACTTCTATTTCACTGCTTCTCTCAAACTCTGCAAAAGAAATCTAAAAAAAAAAAAAAAAAAAATAAATAAAAATAAAAAAAATTGCCACGTCTAGAAGATCGTCACAACCGCAATTTCATTGAAACTACCATAACATAAACTAAGAACGATTTGCAATGCCATAAGGCAGGTGGCCGCACGTCATCGCATTCAAATGCCTTTTTTAAAAGCTTGGTTTCTTTATAGGCAACCCTTATATATATAATATTTAATTATATTCAATTCTTCATATAATTATTCAAACAATTTGTCTAGCAATTTGTGGCTACAGTTAATAAAAAGATATTTCTAAATTGATAGGATTTTTTTTTAACCGAATTAAAAATCAAAATTTGAGTAACGAGATGATCAAACCCATGAGTTTTTCAAGCGGCAATTTTGTGTCTTAAATCAAATTGACAAGGTCGACCATCGACCAAGTCAATGAATACCGGAGACGGGAACGGTGGAGGGTGAGGGTGAGAACGCGTTGCAGTGGGCCATGTTGTCGCATCGATTATGCACGTATGAACCTTGTCCCAGTGTATATGTAGACTCAGTCAATGGCGAGGTTAATTATCAGCCTCCAGAATTATGTATCAATCCTTTCAACTTTAATTTATATAATTTATGTAATTATATTATATTATATATATATATATATATACATATATACTTGCAATTTTTTTATTATCGAGAAAGACTTTTCGTGAATATCATCATATGTTCATTAGCTGTTAAAAAAAACATCCTTAGTATTTATGGAAATGTATGATATATCAACGTTATGAAACATAATGCTGTTGAAAAATATATCTTCGTTGGAAAATGTTGGATAATATTTTATCTTGCGAAATATTGCAACCGTACACTTTATTCGCAAAAATTAAAAAAAAAAATTATGATACGAAACATATTGTTTAAAATAACAATAAGAAGACATCATAATTCGTACCAAACCTGTTTATTGTCGCTATATGAAAAAAAATATTAAGATTTTCATCAAAATTTCAGAAGAAATATATTACTCTTTTTTTTCTCTCTCTCTCTTTCTTTCTTTATAGTTTATTATTTTAATTATTAATTCAATATGTCCTTGAAATATACATAGTGTTTAATCATCGAAACGCAGGAGAGCGCAATAATCGAGTTACTCAGGCGCTAACTTCCATCGTTGTCGCCAAAACAATCAAGGTAATACTAACATTGTACCGTAAAGTGTACAGGTGTCCGTAGCTGCTGGCACGACACTGCGCAAGGTTGTTCCGTAGTTGTTCGTGCGGCACGACGCCTTGAGAGAAGTTTGCTCCGGCACATGTTCCGCATCTAAATGCGCGCATCTAACGTTAATGTCGTAGAGACGTTACATACGACGTGATAGCGTGTGAATGCATCTATGCGTATCGGTTACAATCTAGCTGATCCTCTAACGAGAGAGTTTACCGTATAAACTAAACATACGGGGGGGAAACTTTTTGACGAAACAAATAGAACAGACAACAATGTGATATCCTCATACAATACGATTGCGATGCGACGGCCGATGACTCAAAAATAAACGCCATTATTTTTATTCGAATTTCTAAAATATTATCATATATGCAAAAGCGTCCGGAAAATTGCCTTTGAAATTTTTAAGAAATTTTCCGTGTGTATTCAATCCAATCTTGACTTTACGTTATTCCGCATTCCTGCTACTCTTACAATTTCAACGTTCAATTTTTATTTATCGGCGAACTACGATTATCTTAAACGTTAGGAAGCGCACGTAGGTTCGCTCGATACGTTCTATTCGGAATGTAAATACTTGGGAAATTTCAGCGGAACTGATTTATCACGTCTTTGCCTATTTAGTTAGTAGAGTAAAGGCTATTTACACGCTGATCGCAGTTTATCGCCGCTTACTGCCCTCGGGGGATTTGTCTCTCTGAGCGACGATGATGCGACGAGCATCGAAAACTTCTCCGACATCGCTTCCTCGTCGTCGTCTCTCTCCGCGGCTCGATTCATGATAGGATTTTCAAAACAGGATCTTCTCTCATCTTGATATCATCGTGTAATATTCCAAGTATTAAAGTGTCGTTTAGAAATGTATTATTTCAAAATTATAGAACACATAATTTCAGAATATTTTTATTTTTTTTTTTACTTTTTAAAGATTAGAGAAAAGAGAATTAAATAAATTATATAAATTCTAACAAAAATTATGCAATTACAAAAATCTATTAAAAATTATAATAATTAATATAATAATTATAACTATAAGTAATTATAATAATTGAGAAAGAATTTCTGTAAATAGTCATCGCGCCCACACTATCCGATGTTTACATCAATGAGATATAAAAAATCACACTCGACAAAATTCTTCGAGTGCAAAAAAAAAAAAAAAAAAAACACATCGAGAGAAAATAAATTATTAATTGTATAGTTTTGACACGTTATATGAAACATTTATTGCATTTTACTCAAAATAAAATGTGCCATAAAAATGTGTCATAAAAAAAAAAAAAAAAAGAAAAGAAAAGAAAAACGAGATCCGTATTTTTGTCCTGACAAAAATTGAGGCAAGTATTCCATATCCCACACTCGGCGGGATTGGTGCAACGCACCTACTAGCGCTGAGGGTTGGCCGCGGGGGTTGTTTTCAACTACGGCCGCGCCATCGATCGGAGGGTGCCGGAAACAGACGGCCGTCTCACACTTCTGGGAGGACAGTGCGGCCTGATCCGCGGCGCCGGCCGAATCGCCGGCACCCCGTCCGCGTCCGCCGTGCGTTCGTTTCCTCGACGCGGTGTGCCGGAAAACGATGAATGAAAATGTGCGCGACCCCATTAAACCAAATGCGCATCGCGGCGAATGCGGCCCGCACGATCGCCACGATTAAACGGTTCGTGCGAGAGACTCGCAAGTAGAGCGACTAACGAGCGCTGCACCTAATAAGCTTCGCTAAAATCTTTCCGGTAATACGCCATGCAAAGCGGGAGGGAAAAAGGGGGGAGGGGGGTCCAGGGGGGAGCAACACAATATGATCGAGCTGTCCCGTCTGTGTGTCGTTCGGCGAGAGTTCGATCTGTCGTTTGTTCCAGAACAAAAGCCCCGGGGATCGTCAATATTTGCGCGAAAACTCTTTTTTCGCGATTCTTACCCCTTTTCAAGATCGATATAAACAAGTTTTTTTTTTTTTTTTTAATAAAAAATCAATTTTCGTTAATTATGCTTTGTGCCGGCACGGTCAGTGTAATCGAGGGTTTCTCGAGTTTTTTTATTTCGCATTCTGAAACCTACCGCAACGAGGGTTGCATTAAGGGGGATGTATCCAGCGCGAGGATCTCGCTGATCTCTTTTGGAAAAAATATATCGGCGATATCTCATAGATGTTTAATTCTCTATCAAGAATGCAGAATTATAATTCTGGCCTTATTAATAATGATCCTTAATAATCGAGGCGACTCTTCTTCGAAAAAAATTGCCAAATAATCTGAAATTTCCTGAAACTTTGCAATGTGCAATGTTTTATATCTTTTTAGTAAATAGAAATAGAATAGTAAACTGCAGTTTACATTCAAGAATGTAATTATGCGTCGGGTGGTAAATATTATCCGCTTCGGAGTGCGGTTTGTTGAAGTTACCCGAAAGATATTTCGGCTTCGCGTTCGTTTGTCAGAAGTAGATTAACATTGAGTACATATTCGTGTATGTGAACATGCATAAAATCACCTAAGAAAAATCGTTATTTACAAGAAATAAATCGTTCCTCATAATCACAATGATCTAAATAAAGAGAGATTGTGTATTTACCATTTTATGGAATAAATCGCATTTTATAATCTCCAAAATTTATTATAAAATTATAAATTAATATTCGTAATTACTTAATTATATATTTTTTAAATACCTAGTACATAATATATATTCTTTGTATATTTAATTTGGACGCAAATATATATATATATATATATATATATATATATATATATATATTTAGTAAGACAGATCACGTAATTCATCGGAGGTCACGCAATAATTCGATTTTTCTCAGGCCTCGAGAGCGATCGTAACAAGACTCTTTCTTCGAGTAATTTCGTTTGTGGGGAGCCCTATGAGATATCCCTATAATAAGCGCTTCGGGAGCTGCGAACGTGAGATTACACTCGGTGTAGCACGTAAGGAAGCGTTTTGGCTCCTCCTAACGATCTTGTATCGCTTATTTTTACCACGCACCTGAAGAGAGAAGCTTATTTCTTCTCTCTAGAGAAAATAGCTTTCATTTCGAGTGGTGCTTTAACAAAAGCGAATTCGGAAAAGGAAGGAAAAATCTTCTACACCGCACCGATCCCCATCTCAATTTGATTTCTATATTGTTATTAATATAATTTGAACCTTGCACATAATTTCTGAACACGTATATTAATAATTTTTCGACGACATCAAAGTCGACATCTAGGTTCACTGTTTCCTAAAATACAGTCAATTGTCAATACTTTTTCATCGGAAATGTTTTCTTGTCAAAGAAAACTTTCTCGTAAGCCGAATATATGCACCCGTTATGAAAAGAAAACGTTAAGATGTTTTCTTCGAAACGACAGGAATGCTTTTTCGCGAAGGAAAAACATGCTATGCACTTATAACAAAGTGCACGTGGAACTTTGAGATAGATAATAACTTTGATGAATTTTTAAAATCCATTTTTTTTCAGCAAAAATTTAATTGTCATCTCTTTATTCTTTAATATTTTAAATGTGTTAATTAATATAATTAAACTCCCAGAAAAAATAAAAATTGTTTTCTTTAAGATAAGATTAATGCTACAAAAGTATGACATTTATTATAGTATATAATTATAGCTTTCAGTTAAATAACTTTTAATTATTTAACACTTTTCACGTAAATAAATATAAATCTAAATTTTTGTCAGCCACGTGTAAAATTATCAAAAATTCCTGTTAACTAAAAGTAGAACAGTGATTTTTTTCAAACTTAATTAACCGAGACGAATAAAAGACGCGTAATTCACTCTTTTCTGCGTCTAAAGATCTCAAAAAAATCTTCTCTTATTCATGATAATTATTGTGTGCCATAAAGGAACTACTTATTTCTTTTATGCGATAAATTACTTTTCTTTCTTAACATTATTATCATAGCAATTAAACGTGAAAAATCCGCGCTAAATAATGGCACGATATTTACGCCATTAATTAATAAACAATTTCAAGAAAACACAACAAAGAGTCTTAATTTGCATAAATAGACATTGAACTAATTTACGTAAGGAAGAACCCAGAAAGAAATTTCAAGTTAATTCTGAAAGCTAAACTATAATGTAAAAATCTAAGAGCTCACAGAGGAAAGAGAGAATCTCTAGGTCAATTGCAATTTTATTCTGTTTATGTATCTTTCTGTAGTAGCAATTAATTGCAAATGATAATTAAAGCCAGATCGTAAACAGTTTCTTGCATCAGAAGTTTTATATTTCTGTTCGTAATCATAATTATATAATTTTTGATATAATTTTTGAAGTCAAAACTTGCTTTTCCTAATCAATATATTAATATATTATATATTTTTTAAATCCTTTTGTCTTTTTTCACAATATTATTAGGTAATAAATTTATTAAATATTAATCGTATGTATTATTATTTTTTTTTTCAGCGTGAAAAAAATGAAAGAATCAATTCAGTCTCACATTTAATTCGATTTTATATTTTTATTAATTTTAATTTGACCGATAGTAGCACACTGTGCCGATGACAGAGAGAAGATGCATTACCGCACTCAGAAGGTGCAGTTAATTGCCGGTAATTATCTAACTAATGCTTCGTGAAAAGCGGTGCTTGCACTGCTACTATTGTGACCTACTTTTATGCAACACGATGCACATATATCGAAATCTATCGCTCGCATAATACTTTTGAAGCACCCTTTGTAGGGAATCGAATATTATTTAAATATTACAATTTATGCAAGATATGCGCTGCTAAAAATTTATTAACAAAGTTTTAATAGAACGCCATGATGTATTATTATACAATATTGTTGTGATTAGTTTGGTTTAACTTAATCCTGTTTCAGCAATTATTTTGGATAATAATTGTTAATTAAAAAATGTTGAATTATCTTGTTAATTATTATTCTGATTGCTGAATTGCTGAAAGCCGTAATAATAAATGATAAGAGAATATCTCGCTATAAAATACTTTAAGTTTCCACCTGACGTTTACCACGCTTTTTTTTTTTTTTTACTACAGTGTCTTTTTACTACATTTTTTACGACGTTCTTTTTTACTACGATGTTCTTTTACCACTCGGCTATCACCCGGTTACACTACACGGGTGATACCCGATTAAAATATCCCGTTATTACGGAGTGCTGCACAGTTTTTTTCTTTTCTCTTTATTGCATAATTTTATTCGGACTCTTTCCTCCCAATGAAAACTGCCTGGCTGTCAGCCAGTATGACGATTATTATCGTGCTACGTTTCAGCATAAAGTTTTATATAATGTTCGTGAAAAAAAAGGAGAACGTACGCGTATTCATTCATTCATATATATATATATATATATATATATATATATACATCCACAAAATTTAAGAATTGCATTTTTTTGATACGCCGGAAAATGACGCGCCAACTCATCTCGTGTGATCTTTGTGCGATCTACATGACAGAGAAATATCATCTTTTTGTGATGTGTAATTATAATAATAATATCTGATTTTCCACATATTAAATATATACAGAAAGAGAGAGAGAGAGAGAGAGAGAGAGAGAGAGAGAGAGAGAGAGAGAGAGAGAGAGAGAGAGAGAGAGAGAGACAGAGAGAAACAGAAAGTATAAAAACAAAAATATTGTATACTGTGTACTAATCAAGCTGAATATTTTTGTGTATCTTTATTGCATGCTCTTCTATATACACTATATGCCCTTTGTAACACTATACTCTGCAACCAATGCTTTTAGATTTTGGTTTTGTAGTTTCTTGTTTCTGTTGATTAACTCTATTCACAATTTTAGTCAATCTGTCGAATTGATTGAACGAAACGAAACGAGAAATGGTTATTCATAAAAAAAAAACAAAAAAAAAAGAAAAAAAAACAAATTTGTTGACAAATCGAAGCGGTGAGAATTTGCCCGATATTTGTCATCCTGGCGCAATAATTGATATAAATTCAAATTTTGATTGCATTGCTATAGTGAATTGCATATATAGTTAATAAATTTATTCGTTATATCGACTCTGACAATATGTTTATCTCTCTCTCTCAATAAATGCAAAAAACAATAACTATGCTTAAAATACAATAAATGTTCATATCGTTACGATAACTCAAAACTGTTTCCGATTTTTCCGATCTTTTTTGTCGAGTATTTCTTTCTCATTTATTATTTTCTCATTCTTTCTCGTTTATTATTATTTTTTTTTTTAATATCTCTACATTTTTTCATTTTCTAAAGTATTTCTTCATATAGATATATTTTCAATTTCAAAGTGTTTTTCTTTTTTTTTCATGATCTAAAACAATTGAGGAGGGGAGTTATTGATACCTAAACGTTCGGATTTCCTTTTCTCTTTTACACCTCACGTAGGATAAAATTCTTGATCCGACAAGAAAGCTCCTCGCGAGAATGCTGATTCTTCACTTCGAAATTGGATTTCGCGTAAACACGCGAGCATTTGATTATTATTTGTAAGTATCTGTAATTCGCGTTCAAATATAACACAACGTCAGAGAACGGCACATTCCCTTTATTTGCGTATTTGCATTGAACAGAAATACGCTTAATTGATTCATTTTCTGCTAGTCGTAGCAATAATATAGACGTAAATTGCACTTACTCTTACGTAAATTGATAATCTCTTCTACCTGTCTTTCTGTAAAAAACTTGATTTTCTTTTACAATTGTCTATATAAAAAATCATTAGTAAATGTAGAAAATTTTATAATAAAAAATAACTCCCCGATATCAATCTAGATACATACATCTACATATGACCATCAAATGAATTCTATTTTTAGATTCTTCTTAATTTAAATTTAATTCGTTAATTTACATTTTTTAATTTCTTTGATCTATTATATATATAAAGTATATATCGAATTATTTAAAATCCTTATTTAAGTTTTTATTTTTTTTTTTGTCGTATTTAATAATTACCTGAGGGTGAAAGAAGCTTCAAATCGAAAGCAATTTAAATTCTACAGTACGCATATTTATTCCTTCGTTAAAAGAATTTATGACGTAGTAGTGCCCCTTTGCAATTTAAATTCCAAAGAAAAATGATATTGACATCTTTACGATCGAAAAGGTCCTCTCTAAATAATAGAAAGTACAATTCTCAAAGTAAAAATTATTGAAAAATGCAAAAAAAAAAAAAAAAAGGTTTGGAGACTCTTCTGTAAACATCTTTAAAATGTTTTTTTTTTAATAATCAAATTTTTGAGATAAAAATTAAAATAAAAGATTCAAGATAGAAATTTTAAGATTCTCTTTGTATAAATATTGAATATTTCTTGTGAAAGTCACATCTTTAAAGTAAATTAAAAAATTAAAATAACGATTCATAAAAGATTCAAGACTGTCTCTTCAAGCTCTTTTCGAATTTTTCTTACAAAATAAACTTACCTTTATTAAATTTGAATAAATAAGTTAATTGTTCTTTATTTAATACACAAAACAATTAATGTATTATTAAAAATTCAGTTATGGCGAAAACGAGATATTTTTAACTCCTGGAAAACTTTTATTCATTTATTAAACTATTTTTATCTCCAACAATATATATTACATTACATTTACCGAACAGTAATACTGTTATGTAAAAACTAATTAATATTAATGTAAAAAATTATTTTGTAGAGTAATTACTAGTATGAATAAAAAAAAAAAAAAAAAAACTAAGAAGACTTTCGTCGGAATGCATCTCGTTGATCGCTATTCAAGAAATTTTCTTTCCTCCATTCCGAATATTTCTGCTGTAAGATCCAGGAAGTTATTAACCTCCTTTTTACATCTAATACGCTGCCACTGTGTCACCATTCCGCCGATGACGACGTAGTAATTAAAGATCGCCGCGAGCGAGCGGTATCTCGAGAATCCGCCCGCTGTTTCATTAGGTCGACATATCAGTCGTGCGATTACTTCGCATCCGGAGGATATCTCTTACCGCTTTATAATGCCGAGGAATAAAATAGGATAAAGTAATCTTGCGCTGAGCTGGCCGCTTTTTAAAAGCGATAATGCGTCTGAGATTCACATAATCAATTTGAATAGCCGCGCGTTTCTACGGAGTCTTGATTAAAAGAAGCTTTTTCGCATTTTACTTACGATCAAAATCATGTAAAAGAAGTAGAATGATATATTAAAAGAAAATTTATTATGTTTTTGTCATTTTTTTTCCTTTCTTTAATATATTTTTGTTTCCAGCAATATATTTTGTTTAAAGAGAGAAAAGAGACGGATTTCGCATGAATGCTTTCAATGAATGATTTTATTAGACACCTCTTGATATTGATAGAGGTCTGCCAAGAAATATAGCGGAGTCTCGTATAATTATAGGTAGCTAGAAGCGATTATATAAGGGTCTGCAAGCAAATCTTCTTAACATCACCTACAGCATATATATATATATATATATATATATATATATATATATACTTAAACATTTAGATAACCCTCTCTCTCTCTCTCTCTCTCTCTCTCTCTCTCTCTCTCTTCCAGTCTGAAAGTTTCAAGAGCCCTTCGCGTATTAATACCTATCATATATCTCGTGCAAATACATTAACAAGTACGTTAACAAGGATACCGCATATTCAACTTTAAAGCGAAAGCTTAAATATATTAATCTATGATCACGATTGTTGATAATGTTCTACATAAAAGTTTCACGAAACGTTCAGATGTCGCAGAGTTATCAATGACATATATATTCACAATATTAATGCATAAATTTAATATTAATAAATTAGAATTATTAAAATTAAAATATTCCAGATATTATTCTTTAAAAAAAGAATTTAAGCAATTAAATTACGCTCGCGTTTAATGAGAATCCTTCGAGTTTCCTGCCGGCCAAAGCTAGTTGATTAAAATAAATTTATAAATAAATAAATAAATAAATTTATTTCTATCGATTAAATTTAATAAATCATGTGTTCACAACGCATTCTATATGTTATATAATTTTTTATTCATTTTAGCGATGTAAGAAAAAATCTCGACGTGTCAAAAAATGATGTTCAACTGATTGATGATCCTAATTAAACTATTATCACACGTGGTAATGGAGTTTTGAAATTGGAGTTTTAATCCTTCTTATCATCTTGATTGACATCGTTCCTGCAATTGGTACAATTCACGTTCAGGCAATAAACGTAATCATGGATGTACGTAAATTAACAGTGATTCGTGCACAACTACCACAGGACAATTTAATGCAAGTTAAACTGAATTGTGCGGAGAATGATGAAATATTTGCGGAAATATTCAAGAGACTAGATCCGGAAATTGAGGTTGATGATTCTCACACTGCAAGAAAATATCCACATCGCGGGATAACTTTGTAGTGTATAAAAAATATATTTGACGTATAAATATAAAAAAAAATAAAAGATCCTAAAAAATATTTTCAAGGGCAATAAAAAAAAAAAAAAAAAAAAATAAAGAATAAGAGAATAAAAAGAAATAAAAAAAATTAAAATAAATATAAAAGACAAGTATATATATATATGTACATATTTAAATTATTTTTGGCAAGAGCGACGAACAAAGATGATAATACTATACGATGTAATATTATTTTTATCATTACAAGATGACATCGTGTGATTATGTATGTGTGTTATATAAATAAACCAGAATTTGGACTAGCGGAAGAAATAAATAAAAGCGATCATAAATGAAGAAAAGAAACATTTTTTGCAAAAAATTTTGAAAAATATTGATAAATCATTCGTTCAATTTTCAAAAATGTGCAACAAAATATCAATCAATAAATCTCATAATTAATTCGAAAAATCTTGAGAAGCATTTTTCTAATATCAGATATCAATCAGAAATCAATCATTATATAATATTTTATCTAATTAATTATTTTTTTTTCATCACGATGATGAAAAGAAGGGAAAGTCAAATAATTCACAATGATCGCTAAAAGAATAATCCACTGGACGACGCCCCTTTCTATCATCGAGGACTTTCGATCACCATGAAGTCCAGACCGTGCAAGAGAAAGAACCGTTTTCCGCGACATAAACGGTAAATTACAATATCAACATTTTCACCATGCTGAACGTAATGGCGACGATGTCAACGAGATTACCTCAAATAGAGTCCACGTCTTCGTCGGTCCTCGTCAATAACACCATCGTTGCCACTGATACAACGACAACCACAACAACGACCGCGAACGTGACGGCAGAAAACCCGACGGTGGAGAATCTTCCCGAGAACGTGAATGTGCCGTTGATGGTGATCAAGGGTATCATCATGGGAGCTATCATCACCACGGCGGTTCTCGGCAATATGTTAGTGATCGCCAGCGTGAGGAGACACCGCAGACTCCGCGTGGTCACCAATTGTTATGTTGTCAGTCTGGCAGCGGCCGATCTGCTGGTGGCGATGTGCGCCATGACCTTCAATGCCTCGGTAGAACTTTCGGGTGGCAAATGGCTGTTCGGGGCGGTTATGTGCGATTTATGGAACTCTCTGGACGTGTACTTTAGCACCGCTAGCATCCTCCACCTCTGTTGCATCAGCGTGGACAGATATTACGCGATAGTGAGTCCGCTAGAGTACACAGTGATCATGAGACAGAGTACTGTCGGATGCATGCTCGGCAGTGCTTGGGTACTACCGGCACTGATAAGCTTCATTCCGATCTTCATGGGATGGTACACGACCGAGGAACATCTGGATTACATGGCGAAGCACCCGGGGGTACGTGAAATTCTCATTTCTTTTTCTCTCTTGTAAGAGTTATAAATATGCGGAAATCCTCGTTGACGCACGACACATTTTAAAATTTAAAAAAAAAGAGCGAGATATTTAACAACTTGACAAGTTCTAAAAATATCAAAACTTTAAGAATTCTAAAAAAAGAGAGATCGTGAGATAATTAAAATATTTTTGAAGATTTTATTTCATCGTTAATGAATGATTTTGATAAATTTTTCGCCTAATTTACGTTTAGATATATCTGTCCGTGTTATCATTATATTTATCGTTAAAAAGATTAATTATTTTTGACGGATTATTACATCATTAAATTATAACGTTAATAATTGAAACAATTTTTTTCATTCTCTCGTGTTTTTCCAGAGCTGCGAGTTTCGAGTGAATCTACCATACGCGCTCATCAGTTCCTGCGTGTCCTTTTGGATCCCGGGCCTAGTAATGATCATCATGTACTGGAAGATCTACAAGGAGGCGATCCGACAACGGAAAGCTCTCAGTCGGACGTCCAGCAACATCGTACTCAACAGCGTGCATCATCATCGCTCGTCCACCCGGCATCATCATCATCAGCAGATGTTGCTGCAGGCCGCCGCCGATACCGGTGAGCTAGCTCTTCACACGGCACATTTCACGGTGCCCACGGAGCTCCACGCCGTTAACGGTGAGTGGAACTCCGTCCGTCTGTGTATATGTGCGATAAAGTAACCCGAGATAACGCAACACGAAACTTCATTAAATCGACAAATAATAAGTATCAATTTCAGTAATCATCGCGCGATCTTTGAGTATCTTAATTTTTTGATAATTTTAGAAAAAAGAACATCTTTAATTAAAGAAGACTCTCATAAAAAAAAAGATAAATGTTTATATTAAAATCTCTAATAAAAAGTATCTAGATTTTTAGATGCGCACCGCTCGATATTGTGGGTTAAATATTCGAATTCTAAAGTGTCAACGTCTTATATGCGCAAAATTTCCAACTCGAATTGTGCGACGGAATGATAAGAATTAACACGTAACGCAGTCACGTAATATTCGCGTTGCATGATTCACGCGACAATCGAGACTTGAAATGCGTATACTCGCGCTATACGAGAATTATATGGCGTTCTCGCATATTTTGGCGAAAATGGTAAATGTTCGCTCGCGTAAAATCCACTTACCTCCTTAAGCTATTATGCGAGCGCGAAAAGACATCCCGAGTATGATTGATTGTAAGTAAAATTCACGGTTTCCAGGAGTTATAATCTTTATAACTATGTATTTTTAAACAACAAATTTTCTATAAATTTTAGAAAATTTTGATTAATTTTTATTTTACAAAAAAATGCAAGGACTAAGAGTTGTAATATTTGAAATATATAAAAATATATTTTTCAGAGATTATTATTTTGATCAAAGATGTGAGATTTATAGGACGCAAAATCTTTAACACGATTTGTGCAATGATGAGAGCGGTTTGCAATTATCCCCCATTATTGGCAATCGAAAATGGTAGCATTATTCGCGCGGGAAAATAGGATTTTGTGGTCCATTAATAAAATCATCGTTCCAGCTATTCTCATCGACCATGGGTGTCATAACAATTCGCGTGGATAGATTCGATAGAACTGTAATATTCCAAAGAGAGAAATTTTCAAATTTATAAGAGTAATTTATAGGTTGAATTCAAAATAATTATTTTCCCCTCAAATTTTTTTCTTTAAAAGAAGAGCAATTTTTGGAAAATTAAAATTTTTTTTTTTTTTTTTTTTTTTTAAGATAAAATAATAAAATTATTGAAATTATTATTACAAGAATAATCAAATATTCTACATAATAATTAAAAAAAAATATTTATTTAAGTAATATATTTATTATCTATAGTTTACGTTAAACTCTTTTTAATTTTTCCAATTTTTTTCAATACAGTGTATAATACATAACAGATGTCATAAAATTTTGATATAAAAATTTTGTTTCTTAAATCGAATTTTAATCATTTTAAAAATGTTAATAATTTTGACGACGTCAATCTATTGAGAAATTATTTAAAAATAAAAGTTCTAGCTATATGGCTATCAAAATGAATTAATAACGAATAATGTATTCTCTAATTAATGAAAATTGCGCGTAATTTCTATAACTTGAACAGCTGAATGTGAATATGCATATCTACTTGTATACTTCAATGAAATTATATTCCGCGAATGAACTACCTTCATATGTACATACATACGCTCACTGCGTGTATATATGTGAAGCTCGTTCATTTGTGAAATAAAACCGAAATTGGTCGCCAGCGCTTAATATACAAGCAGACGATCGAGAATATATATTTCTATACATGCTTTCACCAAACTTTTCCTATTATCAAAATCGTATTTCGAAATATAATTATGTACGATAATGAAGGAAATTATTATATCCTTTAATAAATAGAGATGGCTAGACAAAAAAGGGGAAAAAAGAGAAATAGGAAATGAAGCTACCTCTGAGATTGAACCTTTTGCGAAAGAAGTTTGAATACATGGGACGAATACACGAGAGAGTAATCAACAGATTTGCATATGACTCCATTCCGTTTTATCGGGCGTTTTCATTAGTAGGGCTTTTATCTCAGACTTGGACAGTCTGAAAATTCAATTAAATCCCATCAAATCTACAGTGCTTCCATGCCAGCAGTGTATCTTTTCAGTCTCGATGAGAGAAAAAAATATCACTGATAGGAATTATTTTTGTTGGCTTTTTCTAAAAATAATTAGCTATCTTTTTTATAAAAATATGATTATTCTTGGAAAATATATAAGAATTATTTTTGAAAAAGATTATCGGAAATATTATTCGTAAATAATCCGTTATATAATTGAAATGTATGTCTTTTGACAGATTAAGAGAAAATTCTTTAAAAGAGATTTAAAAAGCAAAGCATAAATTAAAAAATAAAATTATGCTGCTTATAATTAACAGATATAAAAACGCAATTTTATATGATATGCGTCTTTTATTAACAATTCTCTATATCTTATAATACACTTATTTCTCTTTTATTTTTATTTCTTTATTTTTCAAATTTTTTAATAATATTTTAAGTTTATGGTAATATTCGCAAGCATATATTATTGATGTAAAAATACAATACTCAGCATATAATGAGATAAATATTGGCTTTAATTAAATCGGAGATTATTCTGCAATCTTTGAGGCAACAAAACATATCGTATAGAATTGTATAGAATAAAAAATTGTACGACAAATATCAAAGAAAACTACAATACAACAGAGATATTAAAAAATCGAAATGGACTAAATAACACGGAGAGAGAAACATTGCTACAAAATTATATTATTTTTGCAATTATTTATGCTGTACGAAATAGAGTTCTCGGTGAGACAGCAGTTCCATGTGTTGCAAACTTAATGGGTCTACGTGAAATTCACACACGGAAGACGCAAGGTATCGTAAATATTATCGGCGAGGAACGAGAACCAATATCCCGCCTGGCAATTTCCGAAATCGGAAGCTATTTCCCGAACAGAAACCCGGACTAAAACCACCGTTTCCTTTCTCTCTATCCCTCCTCCTTCCTTTCTCTCTCACTCGAATTTCGCAAATAATATCGTGCAAACCTCATGGAACAAGCCTCATTAAATTAGTTTCGGCGAGGTATTAATTGGGTCGCTAATGCATTATTAAGGACATCGATTGTCACAGGATTTCACCAACAACGACCCCCCCCCCCCTCCCCCTAATATCCCAAAGTTCGATCAATCGAATGCAATAAATTTAACCCTAAGTTCGCAGTTTAATCTCGCATTTGTATTTTAAAATGATGATAAGAAGTATGAGAGATACTAGATAAATTTTTGTTCATCCGTTATTTTATCTATTATTTCCCTTTTCATTATATTCTCTAGATTTGAAATTTTATCTTTAAAATGTATGGAAGTATTAAGATCCTGTTTCATGCTGAAAGCTTCGCGTTAGTAATTCAAAAAGTGAATCTCACGGAAAGAACAAGCCGAGACGTAATAACAAGAATAAATTAAGGAATCCGCGTAATAAATGTAAATACGTCACTAACCACGGTTATGCTAAGCAGACGAGCAAGAGAGAGCAAGGTGAGAACTTAATTTCGCCACGAAACAGAATTGCACTATAACTCCGTCGCCAGCACGCGACTTGACCCACGCGAGGTATAATTAGGTAAACATTATTTTCCCACACGGTATATACACATTGGGGTTGCCTAGAACTCGGGACAGTTAAATTTAGCTTTCCACTATGGACAAATATACCAAGAATGGCACAAGAGAAGAAACCAAAGTAGAAAAACCAATTTCGCAATCAAAGCTTTTATTATTCTTTAATAAATCAAGTTTAAAGAAAAAAATACCAATTTTGTATTTCCTTGAAAAATTATTATGTACACATTTAAAAAGTCGTTTTTTGATTATTTTAAATTATATCTACTATTCTTTACTTATTTTTGAAAATTTTTTTATTTTTCGAGGCTTATATTTTAGATTATATATCATATATATATATATATATATATATATATATATATATATATATATATATACACA
>JBCEWD010174435.1:0-21706 GCA_039654425.1 Cataglyphis rosenhaueri | reverse complement strand
TAAATCACGGATGCCTTGATGTTTAGACTTGATGTTTTTTTGCTTTGTTCTCGATATTTCATATGTATCATGACAGCTGAATAGAAATAGCACGATTGTCAATGACCTTGTTTGACATTACATTTTGACATACATTTTAACAATCGTAATCGCAGTTTCATGTACTAATAATTATATTTTTTTTTTCAATTATACTGCTATCGCGTAAGTACATATACTATATGAATACTGGTAGCATGAAAGCGTAAAGGGAAATGCAAGATGTTCAGTCACATAGTAGATTCAAGTTTAATCACATTTTTTTAATAAAAATTTTTATATGTTTTATAATATAAACGTTATTATATTTTGTGTGAAAATTATATTTATATTTAAAATATATATATAAATATGTTATATGTTAATATGTGAAGTATATTTAAGATAATCATTAGATTTTCTATCTAGCTATTATTGATTTATTACAAAATATTATTATATATACATAAAATTAATTTTTTATACATATATGTGTATAGTTACTAAATGGCTAACATATTTTCAAAACAATTGTTCTAAATATTCTCATAAAATATAATAATATTTATATAACAAAATATATAAAAAAATTTTGTTGAGATGCCTGTGGAATTGAACTCGTGTCTACTGCGTGATAGACCGAACTCTCTTGCACTAAGTCATATTTTTTATAAATGCTTTCATGTTATCAATATTTTATGCAACAGATGTTTTACACAATAAAATCGAAATAATCAAAAACAAATCAAGATAGCACATTTGTTGGTCTATAAATTAATAATTGTTAAAAAATAATGTCAGCCAAGAATTAATAATCATGCTTTCCATATCGCTCTATTATACTGGAAATACATAAAATATAAATGAAAAAGTAAAACAAAAAAAAACAAGTAAAAAAGCAATGAATTGCCAAGTCTAACAAGTGCCCGCACTTTACATATTGTATATTAGTTCACTCTGTGAACTATTATTCTATTGCTATTATTTATCATCATACAATTTTTAATCCTACATATAATTTTTAGATATTATTGGTATATAATACATATATACGTAAACAAATATAAAATTCATATAAAATGGAGGCTTGTTAGCTTTGTTGCACTACTGTTTTCTGTCACAAAAGGCTAAAAAGCATTTTTAGGTCGTACCTCGACCGTAAAACGATACGCTAGAGGAACAAGAATCGCATGATTGTCGATTTTTTTCTATCCTTTCTCTCTGCGGTGCGTCCGCGCGAGCGATGCAATGATTTTGTATATGGACATACACCTATACATCGAGACTGAGAATTTGTTTCTCAGCATTGGTAACCCTGAAAACGGAGTTTTACATTGTCACATTGTGCGAGATCTCCAATATCAATTCGGAGTTCGCCCGTCACTCCTGACGACTTTTAAGGTGCCTTTAAATGGCAGCATCGAGCACCGAGCGTCGAGCGTCTGCGCTGCGCAGAAGATCATTGTGCAAGATTTCAAAAAGATAGATTCCAGCTTCTTGCTGCTTTTTGTGACTAATAACATAGTGAGTCGCACGAGTACTGTCGAGATTAAAATTTCTTTTCCATCTACACTTGACATGCAGACCCCACACTTAAACTCTAATAGATTATTCGATTTGTTGACTCTACCCGATTCTGGGTCGTGTCGAGTCAGATCTCAAATTCGATTTGAAACTCAATGAATCTAAACTATCATAACGGAAAGTGGTTTATGATTGGTTTCGTGATTCATAATCTCTATCAAAGAGTTTTTAACATTATTATTTATCATATTTTCATTATTACCACTTCTTTTTATTTTATATAATATAAACTTATATTTCTATAATGATGATGATCAAAAATAATGTTAAAGACTCTTCGATGAAGGTTATGAATCACGAAACCAATCATAAACCGCTTTCCGCCATGATAGCTTAGAGTTATTGAGTTTCAAATCGAACTTGAGATCCGACCGACTCGACCCAGAGTCGGATAGAGTCAACAAATCGAATACGCTAATAGACTTTTGCATAAGCGCATAATGATTATGCGCTTATGCAAAAGTCTGTGCTCGGGCCTTTATATCCAGCGGCAAGCATCTTGTAGAGGCGTCGGGTGGACTTTCCTTGTGCTTTGGAGGATAAACAAACTGGCGACTGTTGAAAATATGGTAAGAGAACCTAAATTCTATGCAAATATAAATCTCGCCATCTGTCCGATCACAACCTAAACCACCGAGAATCTAACAATAAGTGTAACGAAATGATGAGTGTGAACGTAATACAGCGTCTCAAGAAATACAAATAATCGACAAAGCTGAAATGAAAAAATTCATTAGTAATCCAAAATGACAGCGACATTAAGAAATTACAAAAAGAAGTTAAAATACTTACCCAAGAAGTTGAAACCAGCGAGCCAAGAAATGAGAATCCAATGGCAAATACCGACGGGAAGAGCAGAAACCTGAAAAAGAGAAAATCCATGATTAGTGAAAAAGGGATGAAACATATTTCCAGACTGATCAAATTAATTTTGGAGAAGAAGCTTTTATTGTTCCACGTGGGAAAAATTAATGGATATGAAACTCGAGTAAAATTTATCCATAGAGGAGAGTTTAATGTCATAACAAAACCAATCGTAAAACAGATTGAAGCCAAGGGTGAAAAATTGGATAGACTAAAAAAATCCAAAAACATCCCGGCATACCTAAGAGAGAAAAGAGTAAAATTTAAAGCTACAAGAGCCAAATTAAACATTTTCGATAATACACTCTCTGTGGAAGCGATGATCTTCGATGCGGACCTGCATTATGTTTGAAAGATTGGCATGCAGAGAGATTGGAAGAAAACGGCGGAAATCGGAAAAAAAAGAAGACTCGAATCATCAGCTGACGAGATAGGATAAACATCTGTTGAAGGAGACAAGAAGACGACTCGAAAAGAATGAAGAAAATTAAAATTGAGTGTCAATCATGAACCTAAAAAGTGCGGAAAGTGAAAAAGACATTTTCGAAATTATAATTATCAATAGTGTTGAAACTGCGGGCAACGTGAGTGAAAGACTTAGTATAAACAAACTTTTTATTTGTTTGTGTAGGGGGAGAAAACGCATTATGCACACCCGGTCACCCGATGTAACCGGATAGTGCCAGACTCGCCTAAACCGGCTAAAAACTCCCCCTTCAGCCTCTCATCCGGACGTTCCTAACTCAAAGCGTCGAAGACCTATTTGCATCTGATACTCGACGCTTCAATGCCCGATAGAATCCTCCTCCGTAATCACTTTCCTCATCCCTACTCCTCGTCCAGCCCTACCCATCCCATTCAAACTCCCCTCTTCCTCCTTCCCTTTTCCATCCCCATCAACCCCATCCTCCTCCATGAAACCTGTCCAACCAATCCGCCCTCCTTAAAACCCCTATCCCTATATTCTAAACTCGAATTGTGTAGTATATCAAGAGACACGGTAGTGTCTCGCGCCAAGTATAGCGAGGTACACCGTGTATCTATACGCGAGTCGGTCAGTTGTAAGTATCTCATAATAACAGTTCTCAGTAATGGCTGGACCGATCAAATTTTTAATAGACTTAATGGATAGCTTGTGTTTTAATTATATCAGGAAAATGTCTTTATTTTTGCTGTACTTGATCTAAAATCAGAGATATTATGATGCAAAGTTCCATATGTGAAAATTTTGTTTAAGAAACGTTCACTTCGTCATCGACAAATATGTATATATATAGTATAATATAAAATGTCTATTTGTTGCTTTCGACGAAAGATTGCGCTAGCGTTGTTCTGAATTATATTAGCAACACTCTGCAATTAGTAATTAGATTGATTGAAAAATTACTATGGTAACCGTATCTAAACTAAAGGCCTACATTTGTGTACAAGGCTGAATTGAATCTGAACATAGTGGATGTTCCTTTTTATTGGTTGAAACAAAGTTTAGAAAAACATGGCAGAACCAATAGAAATTGTTAGGGAAAACAATAATTTAAAAAGAAATGAAATAAGAAAATTACATACAATTTATATTTACTTAAATAAAAAAATTACAAACAGCTTGTACTTTTTTATAAATTTATATATTTATTTAAATAAGAAAATTATGAACAACTTATATTTTTTTATAAATTCTTAAATTAAAAAATAAAAAAAAAGTTAACTCAAATAATAATAATATAACTATATTTAATATAATATTCAAAGATAATAATATACGATATTATAAAAAATATAAACTATATAATAAAAATTAAAACTTTAATTTTTTAATATTTAATTATAGAATGGCCATTGTTTTGCTATTGAATATATTAATTTGACTATTCTGCTTTGGTACAGACAATTTTTATTCTATATGAAATAAAATCATCTTATAATTTTCAAACCTGATTGGTGACAATTGTCTGTCTGTTTGCTGTCTCTTTCTCTCTTTCTCTATCTATCTATCTATCTATCTCTATCTATCTATTTATTTATCTACCTATCTATCTATCTATCTATCCATCTATTCTATAATAGATAGACTGTTCCACCTATTCTATAATAGATAGATTGTTCAATTAAATAAACAAGAAGCAAAAAAATATATAAAATATATAATTTCTGACAACGTACCTTTTATTGTTCTTTTCCTCTTCCTCTTCCCCTTCCTCTCCCTTTTCTCATCTTTCCTCAATAAAAACTGGGAGCAGACAGTTTGTACAAAAAATTTAGAAATTGCTGCTCCCTTTGGCGGCAGGCCCGATCGCCTTCCTCTTGGTCTTCAGTCTGTAATAACAAAAAATTTTATTTAAGTTTACTTTCTATATATAGCACAATAGCATTGTAGTAGGTTTATTTTATTGTAATTTTAATATTGTGATCTCATATAGAGAAAAATGTTTATGAACCTTTGCTTCATTCTATAAATACTTTCCTTACGTGCGCTGCACTTAATTATATCTGGCTCTGCGTATAGTACAGTAATATTGTGAATACATAACTTTAATTTAATGTTGCGATCACAGATGCAATCCATTTTATTCTATAAACATTTTCCTTACGTTGCACTTAATTGTATCTGCATATAGTACAATAATATTGTGAATATATAATTTTAATTCAACGTTGTGATCATAGATAACCAAGTGCATCGCATAATGTCGTAATTACATAATAAATACAGCCAAATACAATAAAAAAAAAACCAAATAAAAAAAAAGTGTAACGCATGTGACAAAAGTATTTATTTATATAATGAAGCGAAGAAACATAAATACTTTTCTCATTGCATTTGATTATATCGGATAATTATGACATTATGACATTCTATTGTAATTCAATATTGCGATCATAAGTATGCAGAGTGAGAGTGCTGCACACATGTGAGAAAAACATTTATAGAATAAAGTGAAGAAACATAAATAGTCTTCTCATTGACCATGATGATTGTATTTATGATCGCAATGTTGAATCGCAATGTTACAATAAAATCTCATAATTATCAGATATAATCAAATGCAATGAGAAAAGTATTTTATGTTTCTTCGCTTCATTCTATAAATACTTTTCTCACATGCACTGTACTTGATTGTGCTCTGCATGTAATACAATAATAAAAAAAAGGTTACAATTACTTACTTAAATCATGCTCCTCCTGTTATACAACAGTAGTTCCTTTTGCATGTCTAGGCCCAGGCCTCTGCTGGGCAGGTCCTTCTCTCTACACTTGCACCGCCGGGGGCGCTGTGTTATATCCAGCTTTTGGTCCGCATCATTTAAAAGCGGTAACTTGCGCGCCAACTGATGCGTTATTCGATGTGTCGGCTGAGATGCCGGCCCGCGCTGCAGCTTGTGCGCCAACTTGCGTGCAAGCCTAAGCGTCATTTTGCGTAAAAATTTGCGCGCTACACGCCGACACATCAACCGATGTTCCCACCACCGAGTCAAGCTCCAACATGACATCTTCCATCTACAAAAAAAATAAAATTTTTAAAATTGTTGTTTAATTTTATAATTATTCTTATTAAAATACTTATATTGCGTTCACCATGTTGAACGTTTTCCGCCATGTTGTCAACTATGATTTCTTCTTATATTCGATTCTCAACTTTTATAAATAAATGAATCATAAGGTTCACAAACTATGCTATTACAAAATTTATTACTTTGTTTAGCATAATTTTTATTGTTTGCGTAGTTAGATTAATTTATTTTACTACAAAACAAGAAATTTAAAAAATATTGACGGCGTTTCTTAAATATATGTTAAATATATATATTGTTAAATAATATGACAACAATTATAAAGGTAAAGAACTGATTAATTTAAATAAAATTTAAATAGTATTTTTATAATGTTATTATTTATAATCTTTTTATTTTTTCAGATCCAAAAAATTATAAAAATTAATTGGCTGCTCTGGCGCTGCATAAAAGCTGCCGAAAGCGCTGAAAATATATTAGCTGCATTAGCGCTGAATATTGGCTTGCCTTAGGCGCCCAATTAGAAATATTGTATTTGAATTTATTAGATGTCCAAATAGAAAATTAATCCGCTATTATAACGTTGAATTTTATAATATATTTTATTGTTAAAAAATTAAATATATAATAAATTATATATATAAAATATATATAAGATACGTATAAAATATAATAATATATATATTTCTATATGTTTTTATTAAAAAATGCGAGTTTAAAAAGAATCATTATACATCTATGTAAACTATTACATATTTTATATAAAAAGATATAAAAGCTGCTGTGTATCTATAAAAAACGGCTGTACATTTGTAAATAACGATTATTTTGTGTCAATACAGTTACTTATAAAAAGATCTTAAACGTAAATAAAAGTAATGTACATAAAGTTTATCTATCTAAAACAGCTCGTAAAGTTTTATTTTATATATATACAAAATGTCTGTAAAGACAAATAAAAAAATAGTTCTAATGCCTACAGAAAAAGATATAATTATTCGAGACGAATGGTTAACTGACATTCATATGGAACCTTTCAACAATCTTTTAAAAAATTGTTCAGATTATAGACCTGTTGAAACATGGCGAATACAATGTTTTAGTACGATTAAATCTGTATTAGAGGATAAAAAACATGTACAAATATTGCACAGTTCATCAAGTTTACATGAAGGACATTGGATATGTAGTTATTATAATAGAAAGAATATATTTATTTATGATTCATTAAATTCAAAAATTTTACATGAACATCATGAAAAATTCTTGAGAAAATTATTTCCAATATATAACTTCGAAAAGTATCCTGTCAAATTCCCAACTGTGCAACATCAACAAAATGGTAATGATTGCGGTGTTTTTGCAATAGCTTTTGCAATTTCATTGTTATTCAATATTAAACCCGAAAAAATTAGATATAATCATAGTTTAATGCGTTTGCATTTAATAAAGATTTTTGAATCTAATGTTATTGAACATTTCCCACAAGATTCACAATATACTCCTCAAAAGGTGCTTCCATTAGCAGTAATAAAAGCAAGAGAGATTGAAGCACTTCGTAAACGTATTATACGTCAAAGTGAAACAAAACAACAAACATTAAATCATTTAGAAAAAGAGGATCATATTTATCAATTTAAGACAAAATTAAATAATAATCAATTACAATTAATAACAAAAAATATTTCAAAAAGTTTTATGAAAACAAATAATGATGTTTATGAAGGAACTAATAAATGTTTTCAAAATAAGATCTATATTAAAAATAATATTGACGGGAAAATTAATAATGATTTGTTTAATAACAACGAAACAAATATTAAAATTAATAAACAAATTTATATAAATAAAAAGTTTGAACAAAAATGCGCTAAAAAATATTTTCGATGTGAAAAAAGCATTGAACTAAAAAATATTAATGAAGATAAATATCATGATTTAGAAAATCAATGCGTTAATGAACAAGCGCATTATATACAAAGTTTAGAAAATAATAATAAAGCGGAAAAACAAAATTCATTTAAGCAAGATTTAGAGAATAATCGTGGTAAACGTCGTAATCGATAATCGTCGTAAACAAAATTTAAAAGAAAATCGTGCTAAACAGCATGATCAATATAGACAAAACTTACAACATAATATTCGCACTAAAAAACGCGATCGATATCAGCAAACCTTAGAAGATAATCGCATTAAAAAACGCGATCGATATCAGCAAAACTTGGAAAATGAACGTGTGAAAGATCGATATCGATATGAACAGGATTTAGAGAATGTAAAAGTAAGTGTAAGATAAATAAATAATAAAAGAGAGTGTATGCGTTATTCGACAAATTTTCATAGCGAATGTAATAGACAAAAAAGATTGGATCCTGATCGTAAATGGCTTTATAACAAACAATATTATCAGAAAAGTAAAACGTTTGTACCTTCAATAACAAATTGTTATACTGCTAAAAAAATTACTAAAAAATATAAACATTTCTGGTCCAGAAATTCTATAAAACTTCGTCACTCTTTAAAAATATTTATAAAAAATATTATAAAAAAGCTTAAAATTTAAGGCCATATTGAGAAACAATTAGAAGCCAAAAAAATCATACGTTGGTGTATGTATATTAGAAACAAACATATTTGAAATATAACACATCACTCAATAAGTCCCCGGTCTGACACATATATGGCAACATTGTTGACAAACCCACGTGATTTCTAAAAAAAAAATTTGTTTTTCTTAGACTTATTGAGTGATGTGTTATACAAAAAGTTAGCTTTGATAAAAAAAAAATTGGAACTGTTATTAATAAAAGATTACCTCAAAGACAAATGGTACAGAAAGTTAAAGGTAGAACATTTCATTTACCACTTCTATTACAGGAGACATTGAATAAATTATGTTCTACTACTGATCCAATAAATGATAATCACGAATTATATATTTTAATTAGAGGTATCCCGACAAAATCAAAAATTATTTGGGAAGAGATAGTTAATATTAAAAAAGTATTTGATTCTTTAACGTGGTTAAAAGGTTGATAATACTTTATATTCTCATATTATATTATCAAATGATCATAATGATTTATGTCTGACAAAATTAGAAAGTTCAAAATTCCAAATGGAAGAGACAGAAAATAATATAGAAGCGACATTGGATGATGAGCCTAAATTATTAAATGATCCACTAAAAAAGATTAAAAATGATGTAGAAGTTATATTAGAGAGTCAACAGAAAGTAATGTTAACTCAAATTACTGATGAAAATGATAGCTATTACGAACAATATACTATATATCCTTTATATGAAAAGAAAACGAATAAAACTGCGACAACTTTATATCAAATGTTAAAAATTCACGACTTGTCTTTGGATAATCGTGAACAATATTTAGATTTAATGTGTTTTCCAAATTTATATCCTTTTGGTATTAATGGACAACATGAGTTTAGGCAAATCAAACTGTTTGATCATGAATTTATTAAATGTCGTTTGACATTTAAACATCCACAGTATAAATTAAATCAACAATATTTATTTTATTTATTGAACGATGCAAATATTCATCAATTAAGTCGTGGAATTTATCATAAAATAAACATAACTAATCCACGAGTCCGTTATACGGCTGCAGAATATTTAGAAGCAGTATCGAAAGAGTTATTAGAATCTAATTTGAATACAATATTTGCCACACTTTGAAATACAGAGCAATATTGGCGTAAACCGAGAAGCGATTTAAACTGTATGATGCAACATTATGGACCCGCGACATGGTTTTTAACATTAAGTCCGAGCGAGTGGTTATGGGAAGATTTAGGTGAATATATTCGTGAAGTAAAGGGATGGCATGATACTTTCTTATGCATTAGCATACTTGTTGCTAGAGATCTTGTATCAACAGCTAGATTTCTCGATAATAAATTTCGAGCAATGCTTGATTTCTTTAGCTGCAAAGATCATCCAATTGGAGAAGTAACACATTACTTCTGGCAATGAGAATATCAAGGCAGATATACAACATTTCCACTTATTAATATGGATTAAAGATGCACCGATTTTCGGTGAATCTACTATTGAAGAAGTCTCTAAATTTATTTTACAACATAAAAGCTGCAAAATGCCGAATCAAAATATTTCGCCATTATTGTATAGGCGTGTTAATACGCATCAGCGACATATACATAATGATTATTGTCTTCGCTCTAAAAAAGAAGGACGTAAAGTTATACGTCGGTGTCGTTTTGGATTTCCTCGTCCAGTTACTGAAACTTTAAATATGAGAGCTGTGGCAACTTCGATAGCAAGTAGAAAACAATTGAAACATAAAAATAGACTTTATGATTTTTCTTGAACAGATAATGAAGTTAATATAAATGATTATAATCCTGTTCTTCTTATTGCATGGGAAGGTAATATGGATATACAATTTATTGGTGAAAAATTATCACTACTTACGTGGTACATTACTAAATATATGAATAAAAGAAAAAGTGAGTTGTCTGATATTATCCTTGATAATAAGTATAATAAAAACAAATCATTTGCGAGTTATCTTTGGATTTGCGAGTTCGCTTTACGATTTACGAATAAGAGAATGTGGAGCTCTCGAAGCTACTGATTCGTTACTAGGTATTCCTTTATATGGAATTGATCAAAACACGATTATCAAATGGTTAGACGTGAATCAGGTACGATATAGAAAACTAAAAAAACGCAAAGAAATTGAAGCTCTCAATGCTGAATCGACAGATATATTTTATCCATCTTTAATAGATAATCATTATCAACATAGACCAAATGAACTAAAAAATATGTCTTTATGAGTTTGCATAATGGTATGATATTTCAAAAATAAAACCGAAAAATGAGGACATTAAATATTATAAAATAAATAATGGTTATTATCTTAAACAATGACACAGAGTGGATATCTTATTAATTATTATAGATATGATACATTAATACTCAGCCAGAAAATTATTTCTTTTCGTTATTGCTTATGTTTCAACCATGGCGAAAAATAGAGGATCTTAGAAATAAATGCGACACTTATGCCGAATCGTTTCACAAAGTAAAATTGCATCTTGTAGAAGTATTAAAGTATCATGAAAGATTAAAAGAATTGCAAAAAGCATTTGAAACTGCAAAAGAGTTAGTTCAGCAATGTTTAGATGATGATTTACAAAAACAGCAGCTTCCGGATGATCCTGAAAATTCGATAGGTGTTCAATATATACAGGCTGATGAAGCAAAGATGCAAGATTTTAAACATTTTGATGATAAAATGATTCGAGAAATTGATGTATCTAAAATAATAGCAAAATTAAATACGGATCAAAAACGAGTATTCGATAGAGTTATTAATACTGTAAATTCTGATGATAAATCAATATTAAGATTATATGTTAGCGGAGAAGGTGATACTGGAAAAAGTTTTTTAATTAAGACTATTAAATGCTGGATAAAACAACATTTTAATAAAAATATTGCTGTAGCAGTACCTACTGGTATAGCAGCATTTAATATAGATGGTTTGACAGTTCATAAATTGCTTCAATTACCCGTTGAACATGGTCATATTCCTAAGTAAAAACAATTATCTGATCATGTATTGAAAGTTTTACGAGCAGATTTTAAAGATGTTATACTTTTTGTAATTAATGAAGTATCAATGATATCTAATTTGATTTTAATGTATATACATCTTCGATTGTCTGAAATATTTGACACTAATGATTGTGATGATGGTTGGTTTGATCAAAAGCACATTCTTTTATTTGGAGACTTGCTTCAATTACTTCCTGTACATGAAAATTCTATTTTCGTGCATTTATCCGATGAAAAAATTGCCAAACATCTTGGTTCTTTGAGTGCTGTTAATTTATGGTTAATTTATACATATATTATGTATATATACATTATTTGATTACGATGAATTGATAATCAATATGCGTCACCAAGGAGATGACTCTTACCGTGAATTACTGTCAAGAATTCCTATTGATTTATTGACAAAATCTGATAATAAGATTCTTGAAAATAGAAAAATATCTTTCAAAGGAGATTCTTTCGAATCCAGATTAAACGAATTATGTAATTTTATTGACAATCTGCCATCAGATACCGTTTGTTTACTGCCTACTTGTCGTATGTATGATGTTTTCAATGATAAAGCGCATTGTTTCCAAAGAAATATTATTAATTGTTGAAGATACAATTAAATGTATTCCATATGTAAAAAAAAATATTAAGAGTATTGTCAAATAATGATGATGATAATAATTCTAGAACAGCCGGGCTTTCAAAACAAATAACAATTAAAATTGGAGCAAAAAATATGATCCGGCGTAATATTGATGCTAGTTTGGGTCTTGTAAATGATATAATTGCTACAGTGATTTTAATTGTACAAGATATATCTACTGATTATGTAGAAAAGATTAAACTTTTTTTATCATCAGATTTAGAATATTTAATTGAGTAAGTGTTAAATTTGAGGTGTTGATAGAGCGTATGTTATCAGAAAACAATTTCCATTATCTCTGAGTTATGGGTTCTCTATTCATAAAAGTCAAGGATTTGCAAAGTGCTGTTATGGATATTGGTAACTCTGTATTTAAATGGTCAAGTTTACGTTGCATTGTCACGAGTAACATCTCTAAAAGAGTTACATTTTATTAATTACGATCCTTCATCCGTAATAGCTAGTGAAGAAGCTATTATTGAGTATAATTGTCGTTTAAACGACAAGGTACTACTTGGGTCATACATGGTTTCCAAAATACAGACGAGGTTTCATGCTATGCAAATGCGGTATTACAATGTTTATTGCATTTATTTATAAATGTCATTAGACAGCAATTATTTAATTGCGAAATATCAGATGTTTTACGTATATTAATGCATCGATATAAAAATGGAATGCGTAATTTAAATACATACGGTAATGTTTAGGAGAATATTTTACGAACACTACAAAACGAAATGCATCTGATTTTTTTATAGCTCTTTGCAAAAAATATGATTCTATAAGAAATTTAATAGAACATCAGTAACTTCTATTGTGCGCTGCAAAACTTGTAGTAATACAAAAACTACTATTAATAATAATGTTATTATTTCGATTCCTATTAATAATTTGAAAAACAAAAGTTATAATCTTAATAATTTATTAAATATTATATTTTCACATTGGTATCAATCACACAATATATCATGTGAACATTGTACTGGAAATGATTTTATATTGAAAAATAAAATAACGTTAACAAGAAAGATAGTTGTTCTTCATTTAGTATTATTTTCATTTAGTATTATTTTCACAGGATGATAAATTAATAAAAGCACAAAAGTTTAATTTATGTTCTGTTCCAACAACTAAAGTATTATTAGCTGGGCAATTTTATAAGACGATGAATGCTATACTTTATCATGGTTCATGTATTGATGAAGGTCATTATATAAGTATATGTAAAGAAGGATCATCTAATATTTAGATCAAAGCTGATGATGCATAAATTAAGAAAAGGCAGTGACCTAGAGATGCTAAAAATATTTATATAATATTTTTACAAAAAATAGCTAATAAATAATATTGGATATTATGAAATAAAGAAATAGTTATATAAAAAAATTTTTATTAGAAATAGATTTTTGTAATATCAAACTTGTGATTAATATTTAGTAATTGGATTTAATAATTTCTATATAAGATTATATAATTTCTAGATAAAAAATTTGAAGGATTTGGATTATCTATAATAATTGAAAGGATTGAAGGAAATTAAAGAATTGAAGAATTATCTATAATAAGCATAAATAACTGTCGTATTTTGATGAAAAAAAAGAATGATATCCCTTAAAAAATTACCTTTTTAAAAAAAGGTAATAAAAGGCGCCAAGTACACGCGTTGTGTAAAAAAATATTATATTAAAATAAAAACATTTTAAATAAAAATATTTTTGTATAAAATAATTATTTAAATTTTCTACAAAAATAATGATATCAGAAAATTGCGCCAAAAGAATAAAAATTTATGCTATAAAATTTATTTCTTTTATTATTATTTAAGTAAAAATAATTTAATCAAATACTTTTGTATAAAATAGTTATTTAAATTTAAATTTCCTACTAATATGAAGATAGTATATTAGTAGGAAAATTATGACATCTGAATAAAAATTTATGTTGCAAAATATTTTTATTTTATTATTTCCAATATTAAGAAAAATTATATTTAATAAATCGCATTATAATTAAAGTAGTATAATTAAAATAGAGTTATTTTATAAATTACTAAATGCACAATATACATACATCTAAGATTTTGAGATACAATTATTGAAGGAAAATTTCTTATAAACGCTACATCGCTTAAGTCAAACTTATACCAAAGTAAGGTATAAAAACTTGGCGTGCTCGGGTTGCATTAAAACGAGTACATTTTATAAATACATACATTATTTTGATTAGTAAATTCCCCAGTGGTGTTTGGTCGTTCTAAAATCTCGCGCCACTCCTCATTCTGAGATGTTCTTCTTCTCTGATTGTATCTAAAATATCCTTCGTCAACGTGTTATTTTTCAGTATGAGGCGCGATGCGTTCAAAGGACCTTTTTCTCATTGTTGTCATAAGGTGTACAGAAGGTAACCGCGCCAAGAGTAATATTGCGTTATGGGAAACCATGCGATACGCCGAAATAACACGTTGTCCTTCGGTTCGCTAAATGAAGGCTTATCTACCAGCCATTTTGTTGTATATCAGCGCTTTTCCCCACACCGGCGCTCCGTACAACATAACCGATGTAACAACGCCGGCATAAAGTCTCCGTCGCCTTTCATCGGGGCCCCGCAAATTTGGCATCAAATGATTTCGCACTCGCATGACCCTATTAGCCTTTTCTTCGATAAACCGAATGTGTTCGCTAAATTTCCAATTAGAATTCATCATGACACCCAGATATTTGATGCTGGATCGCTATTGGTACGTCACCTATCATTATCTCAACAGGAAGATCTCGATAGCTCCCTGAGTGAAAGAAAATGGCTTCCGTTTTATTTGTGGTCATTTCAAAGCCCAACCTGTTGATGTAACTGACAACCCTAGTTACGAAAACATCTTCCCGAAGACGAGTGTGCGACAGATCTTGCCCAGTAACTATAATATAATATCATCGGCATAGCAGACGATCTTACACTGTTCCTCATTGGCGAGGTTTAGGAAACTATCAAAGACGATGTTCCACAGGACTGGTCCTAGAACCGACCCTTGCGGAACACCTGCCTCTATGGACCTCGTATGGAAGCTGCCATTGGAGCCAATAAATTGAATGAATCTATCGGAGAGGTAGGAGTCCATCAATCTCCTAATATAGAGTGGGAAATTCTTTCGTCTTAGTTTGTCGTGTATCAATCGCCAAGGGATACTATTAAACGCGTTCCAGATATCAAGAGACACTACAAAAGCATACTCGTCCCTCCTAATAGCCCTCTAAGTAATCTTTTTTAGGTATAAAAGCGCATCGTTTGTAGAGCGGCCTTTCCGGAAGCCGAATTGTTTTTTGGATAAACTCGAGCCCGGGTGCTCCGTCTGCCAGTGCAAAATTCTCTCCGCTAGGACGCGCTCAAAGGTCTTAGCGATCTTATTTATTAAACAAATCGGCTTCACCTTTCGTAACGCGAATAGGTCTGTGTCCTGTGCCCCTC
The DNA here is from genome assembly GCA_039654425.1 of Cataglyphis rosenhaueri. NCBI lineage: Eukaryota > Metazoa > Arthropoda > Insecta > Hymenoptera > Formicidae > Cataglyphis > Cataglyphis rosenhaueri. Next base: position 6,023 of record JBCEWD010174435.1, on the reverse strand, counting down.
CTTTTGGTATCAGGACGAAACTCACTTTCACGGAACCGGAAATTCTCTTTTCCTCAGACACAGGTCGAAAATGACTGGGATTCATTCTAATATCTCTTTTGTAACATGTTTCCATATCTCAAGACGAAAGCCATCGGGACCCGGCGCCGTATAAGAGGGAGCTGAAATCTTTCTAATCACCCTATGCACCTCGCCTATTATTATTGACCACTTTTTAGACCATACGAGTTTCGACCAATCTCTAGCAATCTGTGTTCAAAGGTTTCTAGAGAATAAAGAAGTTTAGTAAATTCCCTAGGGCATTCGGTTCCAAAAGTTCCTATGGAATCCCCAGGTAATACCTGGGGAGCCAGTTTTCAATTTTTTGAGTACAATCTTATACGGCAGACCCTAAGGATTCCGATTAATTGAATCCAATAATCAATTCTTGCCATGCAAGAGTCTTAAGCCGGTTAATTTTAATATGCAATTTTCTATGCTTAGCCTTATAGTCTAGTTTTAAAGTTATAACAATATCATGACGATGTCTTTTCTTTTTTGCTCTCTGCTAGAGACGCCTGGCCTGAAATACAGCTGTTTTGAAACGCACGCACAAAATACTGCCACCAATATGCCTGTCACCTAGGTTTTCCCGGTCCAATTCTTGAAGAAGCCACATCGCAAGCTACATAGTTCGATCTAACCAATTGATCATTTTGTTGGTATCTACAAAATCCTTCATATCCAGTCCATTACCACGCCAAGCGTTGCATGAAACAAATCCTCATCTAATTTTTTTGTTTTATTTACGAGGAAGGGTTCGGCTTGACGATACCCTGGATCTATCCGTACAAATATCAAACTTTATATAAAAGTAGTCTGACAAGGATTCTAAGTCCTCCCTGAGTCCGCCATTTACTACTGACCAGCTGGAGCAAATGAGAAGACGCCCAGGTGAAATCAACCACAGAGCTCCCTTGCGGACGTAAGCATGTCGGTGCAGCATCCACGTTCGAGATCCATAAGTCTCTCAGCAGCCTATCTCGAGAGTAGAAGACCTCTTTTGTCCGTTAATCTTACATTCCATAAACTGATTTTAATATTAAAATCTCCTGCTAAGATGATTTTATTCGTCCGTTGTCCAAGTAGCGCAGAGAATTCGTCCAAGATACTGTAAACACCCTAATATTAAGTCTAGAGGGGGCATATATGGATATAATGAGATATGATCCACAGTCTATCGCTACGAATCTAAAGCCTTTTTTGGCTAGGCAGCTGTTTAGCCTGAGGATCTACAAATATACATGCAGGATCTACAAATATAGCTGCGCCTCCGTCTGTGCTTACATAACAGTTATCCAAACTGGGGATATTGTTTGGTTCGGATATCAGCAGACCTGCGAATGGCTTGATTTATTAAGAGATCCAGGGATGGTCTGCTCCTATTCACATTGGTTTGAATAAATTTAATCGACATATTTATCTAAGACTTGGGCTCGGATCAGTCAGGTCAGGTTCCAAAGGAACCATAGGTCTAAAATTAGTCTTAACTCTATTAATTCTGTGTTCTGCATTACACATGTACGAACCCAGTCTATGATTAGAATTCTTCTTTCTAGTGCACATAGTTTACAGTGAGGAGGTTGCTTGCAAATTCGGCCAGATGGCCAGCTCCTCCACTTAAAGCAGAGGCCACTGAAATCATCGCTTGTTGGACAGGCAAATCTCACGTGTCCAAACATCCAACATTTGAAACATTGTACTGGATGGTTATCAAGGAGGTCCCTAGCTAACGTCCAATCAATCCTAACTTTTTTTATATTAGCCACTTTGATAGCGGCAATTTAATGGACACTGAGTTCAAACAGTCCGTTGTTCATGGGTCTAATAGGACTCACTCTGACCTTCTCCTCTTTATAATCGCCCTCTTTGGCAATCACGTGACAAGCTTATCTGTTTATTTATGCTTAAAATTTCATTTTTTTTCAGGTTCCAGTGCATCAACAGGTTCTCGCGGTTCTTCCTCATTGCGGTCAGTCATCCTCGAAGTTTCATTCATTGCAGCAGGTAAGTACATTCAATTATCTTCAGTTAGAGTTTCCTTATCTATCATTTTAGCTTTTCCTTCTTCCTGATCCCCTATTCCAGTAATCTCAGTTTCTTTTTTCTCATCATAGATTGGGTAAACCTGATATGACTCCTTTGATCTTCCTCAACCTCGTCCAATCTATCTGTGAGATCCATAATCTTCTTTTTTAAATCCGCAAGCATGCCAATTAGCTCTTCGAAACTTTTATCCTTGCGAACTTCTTCCATCTCGAATCTCCTTATTTGTACTGTCAGTTCCTTGTTTTTCATTTTTAGGAATGAAGGATCCCCAGCCTCAGATTTGTACATCAGAGTATTACCTCTTTAGCTCTATCCAAATCTCTCCTCATTTTACCACTCACATCCCCTTGTAGGTTTTTACTTTTTAATTTCATACTCTCAATGCTAGTCAAACAATCAAGGCTTATGGCACCAGCACTGATAGCACCCATGCTGCATAGATCCTAGAAAGCAAAGTTTTTCCTATCTTTCTCTGATGAGATTCCATCATCTTATGAGATTTCAGTACTAATTTTTTGACCTCTATGTTTAACGCCACCAGGCGTCTCCCTAGATTTACGTGACTCTGTGTCGGACCCTCTTTCAGATACTGTAGACATTCTAACTGATGAAGATCCCTCATACAATATGGTTGATTTATCTCCTGTTATTTGTGGTTTCTCAGGTTTTTTTTTCTTTGGTCTTAGTTTTCTAAGGGCAACCGAAGAAGATCTGGGAGTACTATCTTCGTCGCTAGGAGTGATAACACCCGGTGAGGCTTTAGCCTTCCTCTTATTTTTATTTTTTGTGGATATAGAACTTTCTACAACAGTTACGTCTCTATCTGTCTCTCGATCTACAGCCTCCATTCTTCCAGGAGAGATAAAAAAGGGCAATCAACGAATGTTAGATCCAGAGAATCTCTTGAATCCTCAACAGAATTCACGGCGGTAACATTTTCATTCTCCGTTTTCGTCAGCAGCACCAGAAAGAGCCCTACGCTTGATAAAAAGGAGCAAGCCCAAGAGACAATAGGGCTCACTGGTCTGTCGCTAGGATTCCGATCCCTCTGCAGCAGTTTTTCTTTAAATTCTTGTCCATATCCATATCCATATCCGTTGTAAATTGATTTTTTGATCGAGGTGACCCTCCCCTAGGACAGCTGGCTTTGCCACGCCTGCGAGTCCGTCCTGCCCAAGATCAACATTCAAAAAATCTTTTAGGTAGTCCGAGGCCACTGTCGATATCGTCATAGTTTGGACCGTCCCAATGGAAGTAGATTCTCCATGGACAACAGGCGATTCAATTAGCGAAATCTCTCCTAAGTTCCAGATGACCGTTGATTCCCAATTTCTAATTGGGTCTGTCTCTGTATTTTCTAATAGATCCTCGATATCTTCATGAAGATTAGAAATTTCTTGATGTTTAATTTCTCTTTTCTGTTTTTTTTATGTGCTTCAGACGCTTCATCCTGAGTAATTCTGATCTTAAAGAGTACATCTCCTGCTGCATACCTAGTATTTCTCCTTTTTGTCTATTAGCTCGCATTAAAATATATTTTCGGGCAAATTCTAGTTTATTAATAGTCATTGGTAGACATCTTATATTATCCAGAATTAATTTGAACGCTAAGTGGATCTTTCTTTTAAATAAAGACGGAGCTTTAACAATTAAATCCATCATGATTTCAAGGATCTCATCATTTTCTTTCGTGGTATAACTAGCCAATGACTTCTTTAAGTTATTCTAGGGGAGATTTTTCTGTACTAATCCTTTTTTATTACAGTGTTCCTAACGAGATTCGCTTCTTTATATATTACATCTATCTCCTTAGATGACCCTACGCTTGATAACGACGGAGAGAGATCAGGGACAAGAGCCTCCGTTTTGCTAAGATCTGGGGATCCCGAATTCCCCTGACCTAGTAACTTTTTAAATTTATTTGTTGCCATCATATATTCTTATTTATAAGATATAGTGTTTGAATCTAGGGATTCAAAATCCCCAGATTTAATGACCCAATTAAATTATTATGATCACTAATTTATCTTAGAGTCAACTATCAGGGCACAGGAAATGTCAGCTCAATGAGCCCCTAATCGCAATTTCATTGCAAAGCTCAATGTCTACAGGCTAGCAGTAGATCCTGTATCCATCAAGTAGATCAATATCGTGTAACAAACCTTCTAATAATTATATAATACAATTATCCTTGCGCTGATAATTTAATCTCTCTTCTACGTTTGAATTCTCGTTATTTATTTGGTAAATTCTTTCTACCTTTAACGTTATAATTAATTCGTCGTTAAGTTCTAATATAATATAATATAATACGTATATAGATTTATTCAGCCTCCATTAAGCATCCATGTCTGTCTAAATGTATGCATTACCAGGTAATGATTAATAAATTAATCAATAAATTACTTGTTATGCTCTTTTTAAGTAAAACTCCCAATCCATACAATAGTACAGCTAAGATCCCTATTAATCCTAGAAAGTCATTGAATACGCGAATTAACTGATTTACTTGTTATAGTTATGCTGATGATAATGCACAAGGCATGTAGCACGTAAAATCAAGTTTGGGTTATAGTTTGGTATAACAACAAATTAGCTCTAGCATACATACATTTCACCGCATTTGACTTTAATCGATTACCTATATATCTATCTAATATTTAACTAATTTCTACACGGAGTTACCTGTCAAAAAACGCAGCTTATGAACTACTCATTAACATCTACTAGAAACTCGCAGTTCAAACACGCAGTTACAGCTAAATTCCATCTTGGATTGGATGATAACAGTTGTCAGCCAAGACCAAATCACGAGTTATTTCAATCCATTTAAATTTAAATTTCACTAAAGTCTTAGTCCCTAACCACCACCTCAGATTGGTCAGATTTATTGCCCAATCGGGGTGATATCCCAGTTTACACACGTCACTCCTGTTACGTCTCAGCGATGCTCTTTTTCTCTCTATACCTCAGTTAATGAAAAAAAGATTGCTCTCTACTTTTATAGGGCAACCTGCTTCCACCGGCTATACCCCAGGGACGCCGAAAGCTAGGACTAACCTAGGGATCTAGGGGAAAGACGAAGCGCGGAACTAGTTGGGTTTTAGGAAGTTTCACTAGGTATTTTAGGGATATGGACGCAATTAGATATATGTAATTCGAAAGTTAATCAGGTTTAAAGAATAGAACTTTAATATTATAATAAAAGAAAGATATCAATTATGTATCCAAATATCTAATATATTCGTCTACGTTCAAATGATTTTCAGTTAATTGATATTTTAATTGGGAGCTTAGATCACGAGGAGAAATTGTTAAATTATGTAGATAAAACTTTCCTTAAAATGTGTTACATTTTGATATAATTGATTTAGTAATATAAATTCTGGCGTATACGTAAATAGAGCAATAGGGTCACTTATTAGATAGAAACCGTTATTAGTTAAGTCGATTTTATTACTAAGTTTAATTTGTGAATGTTTTTGAATGTCTTTATGAAATGTATGAGAGAATTTCAGGCGATTTATAAGAGTTAGAGAAAAAGAAACTCTTTTGCAAGATATTATACAAGGTTTTGATTTATTAGTAGAACGTTTACACTGAGATTAGAAGTGCATTTGACGCGTTTCTTTATGCCAGATCTATGATTCCGTTTTTTACGGCAAGCACGCCTGTATTGCGGGTTTACCATATGCAAGGGGCTTGTTACTTAAGATATATATATATATATATATATATATATATATATATATATATAAATTAGAAACCGTACAAGAGTTAGAGAATTAAGATTGGAAAAGGAATATTATAATAGAAATTAAGGGTAACTAATAAATTATGGACTAAATGATAGAGATCTAGTTAGATTGAATTAATTTATTATGAGTATTGTCTAAAGAATAAAGTCTTTTATTTAATATCAATACTTGATTATA
>JBCEWD010174234.1:0-21848 GCA_039654425.1 Cataglyphis rosenhaueri | reverse complement strand
ACTCCGAGACACTCGCTGTCTAGCGTCTGTCTAGCGGAGTTAAACAGGTTACGCCCTCCCGCTGGCTCTTAAAGAGTTTGGACGTAACATTACTTTTTCATATATCTTTCTCTCTTACTCTTACAACCGGTTCTCTTACCGGTTCTTAAGAAATAGGTGGCTTAAAAGCGGCTCTTCTTTCCTACTATAGTGAGTACGGATATAAAAAAAGCAAAAAGATGAAGGAGATGAAAGCACAAAGAAAAAGGAACAAGGGTGATTGGAGGAAAGGTGGAAGAATTGGTGGAAAGCAGAAATATAAGGTTAGAAAAAGGTAAAGAAGGCAAGGATTGAATAGAGGTTAAGAAAACTGGAGTGAGAGAAAAAGAGAACGGACAAAGAAGAGATAGACAGATAGATAAGTCAGAGTAGAATCCGGCCTCGATAAATTTTGGAAAAACATGGCGACGATGTGCATACAAAGTGTGGTATAGTTGAATGTAGTGTACAATTGTATTTATGAAATAAAATCTTTTACTACAAATTAAAAAAATAAAAAGTTAATTATAAAAGTTAATATTAAAATAATTAATTAATATTTATTATTAATTATTTATTTTTTAATATATAATTTTAATTTAAAAGTTTGCTTTTTTTAATGATAATATTATTATATTATTATTGAAGTATATTATATTATTATAAAGTATTATTATATTATTACTTGATATTATTATATTTTTGTTATGTTTGTTATGTTAATTAATTTTTCTATTATTTTCTTTAATTTTTTAATTTAAAAATGTATAAAAAGGTACAAAATGTTTATATTGTATAATGTTGTTTGTTTCATATTTTAATAAATATAAATTGTTTGTAATTTTTTCGTTTTACTTTTTTTGAAATTATTATGCTTCCCAGAATACTTTCTATTAGTTCCGCCATGTTTTTCCAAACTTTATTTCTAACAATAAAAAGGAACATGCACCGTGACCAGACTTTATCTATAGGGACTATATATCAGAGACCTCACCAAAGTTAGACACTTTGATTATTATAAATTTATTTTTTACCAATTGTTTGGTGATTGTTTAGTAATGTTTAGTAACGTTTGGCATTCAAAACATTTTGTAGTTTCCCGTTTTTTTTACAAAAACAAACAAATTTTTAATCTCTTTTTAGTCTCCCTCTACTTTGATTATTATGGATTTTTTTTTACTAATTATTCAATTGTTGATTGCTAATGTTTGGTACCACATTCAAAATATTAGGTAGTTGCCCGTTTTCTTAACAAAAAATTGTTAACAAATTTGTAATCTTTTCTTAGCCATCTTCTCCGCCATTGTTGCAGGTTGACCAATCAGAACAAAGCAGCTTTACATTTGATTGGGCAACTGTTGACCATAACTCCTATTCGCAACTAAATACGGCTTTTATAGAACTATATGAAAAGTTTGTTCTTAAACGAATCTAACGCAAAAGAGAAGAAATATAAGGCTATGACATAGAAAAAAACTTAAGCAGTAAGACTTAAAACTTAAGAATTTCACCCACATGGAATTTTCAGAGTTGCTTAAGCCGATCGCACACACTTTCCATAACCGTAACGTAAGGATTCGACCAATTGCATTACTTAATTTGACTGTCGCACTGTTATGTATGAGATCGGCTTTAAATTTTAATATAGCTGTCTTACTGTTCGATCGTGATTGGTCAATTTGCTTACCTCTTAAGTTTTACTGCTTAAAGGCCATGACACATAAAAAAATTTAAACAATAAGACTTAAGACTTAAGAATTTCATTCATTCTGAATTTTCAGCGTAGCTTAAGTATCAATATGGTTGTTTTACTGTTCGATCGTGATTGGTCAATTTGCTTACGTCTTAAGTTTTACTGTTTAAGTTTTTTTATATGTCATGACCTTAAAGACCCTTGCACAGTATCAGGCGGTAGTGATAGAAACAAAGAAATAGCGATAGCGATAAATGATATCCAATAAGAGATCAATATTTCGAAAAAGCAGTGTTCTCATTGGACATTGACTATCGCTATCATTATTCCCTTATTCCTATCGCTATCGTCTAGCATTGTGCAAGGGCCTTTAGTCCAATACGGAAAATAACATTCATTGATTCGTATGATGTTAGATGATGACTAACACTTTTTTTAAATAATTATGTGTGAAATCGATTATATTGCGTTTATAGATGATTGTAGTGCATTTATTTTCGTTTGTTAGTTGATAATTAATTTTTAATTAATTATTTAAAGTGTCTGTCATCGGATAACAATAATATGATAAAACATACATATTATAAAATAAAAAAAACTCTTTTGTAATCAATCGTATTTTATTTGTAAAGTTTTGTAGTTGATTCAAAAAGTTTTGTAGTCTCTTCAAATTATTTATAATTAATAAATAGATTTGTTGAATTATATATATAGCTGCCCGATAAATCAATCAAGCAGCTGCCATCTGTTTGACATGCCAAGTTCTAATTTGAAACTTAAAATTAGTAAACTTTGCTCTGGTTGGTGAAATTCAATCCAATCTCAATTCTAATTCGAAATCTGATACAAGCTTTAGATTGATTAGGGTAAATTTACATTTACATTCACATGTAAGAGATAAATTTAAATATAAATGTAAAAAGTAAAGTTTTAACTTGATAAGTATTTATTTCCAAATATACAAAATACTTTGTTAATCATCGAAGATAACTACGAATATATTTGTAAAATGCTTATATTAGAAAACTTTTATTAGTTATAAAAGTGTTCACGTATAAGCTATAATTTCATGTGCTGCAAATTCATGCAGCAAAAAGGTCACGTAATCGAAATGGACAAATCAGCAGCCACATTGTCATTATTCATTCGTCCACTTTTATCACGTGACCACTGACTGACGATGGCTTTTAATGACAAAATTCTCTAAAAATATTTCACACTATATTTTTATATTTGCCAATAATTTTAATAAAATATTACTTTTTTGGAGATAGATTTACTTCTCCTCTAACGAAAGTTTACGCACAAGGTAAACGATATTGCCGAAAAATGCATCTGCAATAATAAATTATATAAAAGTCCATATATATATATATATATATGGACTTTTATATATATATATATATATATATATATATATATATGTATATATATATGGTTGTAGTGCATGATTTCTGAGAAGAGTTTATAGTAAAATTACTAATATTAAATGATCACAATAAAAACAACTTCACAAAGTTAAAAAAAAGTACGCCAAGTACATAAAAAATGTTCCTTGTACACAACAGAAAGTTGAAATGATACTTATCTCTGAAAAATAACTAATAAAAAGTTTTTCTCTAAAAAATAAAAAACTAAATAAAATAAATAATTAACTGGCCAAGTAGTTACAAGTAATTCAGTTTGTAAAGATTTGTAATTTGAAATAGTAGATATCATAAAATCAATTTGTATAAAAGTGTTTTAGACAGATTTTCTCCTTAAAATTAAAACACATTTAATTTTTACGAACAGAATGATTTCAGAAATAAGTCCAATTTTGAATAGTATATCACAAATTACATTACTTTAGAGTTTATTAAAGATATAATATACTATAATATTAAATCATATTGTTAATGTTAAGTGCAATTAGAATTCTTTTGATTTACAAAGTATGTCTTATAGAATGCATAATTTGAAAGAAGTTTTTGTAAATTCTAAGTCGGGGCGCGCGAATAAAATAAACTTACAAAGCAAAATATAAAAACTTTGCGTGCCCGGGTGATAAACATGTACAATTAATTCATATTGTACAATATTTCATATTATGTAAAAATTACTTGCATCATTTATCATTATTAGTGCAATTAGGATTCCTTTGATTTGCAAAATATATCTAATAAAATATACATAATTATATTAGGATTTCCTTGATTTACAAAATATATCTTATAAAATATATATAGTTATATTAAAATTTCTTTGATTTGCAAAATATATCTTATAAAATATATATAATTATATTAGAATTCTTTTGATTTGCAAAATATATTTTATAAAATATATATAATTATATAAATAAATATATGATATAATATGCAAATAATTTTCATATCACATGCAATATTGTATAGTCAACACAAATCTAGTTCCATGTTTACGACTGGCACGCCAAATTTTTGCTTTGTAAGTTGGTTTATACACGCGCTCCGACTTAGAGTTTACGAAAAATTTTGTTTCAAATTATACATCCTGGAAAATATATTTTTTATATTGTGATAATATACAGGGTGTCCGATAATTCGCGAATCACCCTTTAAGGGAAGATAGAGGGTGTTATTCTGAATAGAAAAGTCCTGTACCATTTTGATTTTCTCAATATTTAAGAAAATATTAATTTTAAAAGATTAACCAACGAAGTGCCGCGAAAAGCTCGCGGCAATTGATACTCGGTCCGCGGCGAAGCATTGGAAGGAGCGGTTTGCGAGCGTGCTTTGCTATGACAACCGAAAGAATTACACCCATAATGAAAAGATCACATACATAAAACGGGGCGCGCATTATGTGTGTAACTCTTTCGGTTGTCATAGCGAAGTACGCTCGCAAATCGCTCCTCTCATTGGTTCGCCGCGGACCGAGTATCAATTGACAGTGGGAGGCATCTTCGCGCCGCGAGCTTTTCGCTGCACTTCGTTGGCTAATCTTTTAAAATGAATATTTTCTTAGATATTGAGAAAATCACAAAATGGTACAGGACTTTTCTATTCAGAATAACACCTTCTATCTTCCCTTAAAGGGTGATCCACGAATTATCGGACACCCTATATATCATAAATTTAACAAAGAAAATTAAACAAAGAAAATTCTTAATTTATATATTAAAATTACAGATTTCTGAATTATGTAATTGATTTATATTTTATAAAATCAAAAATATATATTTTAATTATCTTTTTACGCACAAAAATAGATAAATAGATAAATAAAATATATCCAATTGCTTAAATAATTATATTAAAAGCAACTAATATATTTTTGATTTTATGAAATAGATTTCTTGATACAATTAGTACGCACACAAAAAAAAAGAAAATAGTATTAATTTAACGAATTATTATAAATAATAATTTATAAATGATAGTTTATTTTTTAATTTTTGTAGAAGAAACATCTATAATAAATCTATATAAATTAGTTATAAGATTGATGCAGTCACATTGTACATAATACATTTAAATTGTACATAATACAGTTAAATTGTATAAATACATAAAATGATAATATTCCACGGAGATTAACAAACCTATCATTAATCTCCCAACGACATGAAAATGTTCGTCCAAACTCATTTCATTAATATATTAGAAGTCTTGCACATTATATTAATATTCATATAATATGCCACAAACTTTCTAATATTATTTTTATTAAGAAACTCTTATAAAAAGATATTACATTGGCAAAAATCGATTAAACACTATTTTTAGTCGTTCTTTCACCAATAATTAAATAATTCAAACTTTTTTTTTTAATGTATATAGAATCTCACAAAAAATCCATAAAATCAAATAAAACGAGCTCTTTATTAGCGTATTTTTGAAAATATAAGATCTATATATATTTTTTTTTAATTAGACCACAGATGATTTTAACTTTTTTGTATATTTATATCTGAAGAATGTATCCCTCACAGCATTGAACATTGCAATAAGATTATAGGGATATTACAAACTTACACATTTTAATGATCATATTACTGATATTTACCACTTACTTTATAATAAAATCTTTATAATATTATTGAAAAATTAATGGAATCTTATTTTAATATTTCAGCAAACTTACGCAATTATTTCACTTTTCGCGTATGCAGAAAATATTACAAAATTATGAAAAATCGTTGAATATTAATAATTGATATACATGTTTTTGTAGATTCAAAAATATTCTTTATTTAATATTTCATGACAAATGTTACTGCGCGTAACATTTCAAAATCATTACAAAAGAATATGTAGTATTCAATCGCTAGTTCATTTGTTTACCGCTATGTGATGCGCGATGCATCTATGTCGCATTTAAGATTCAGTCATGAGAATTTTGTAAAACTTGCAAAGAGCGATTGGCAGAAGATTAAAAATGTAACTATTTAGTAGAGTATATAGGCCGGTTCTAAAATAGGTCTTCCGAGGGGTGTGCGGGGCGAGGGGTAGCCGTGCGGGGGAAATGACGTCACGTGGGGGAATGACGTGGCGCGGACGGAGAATGCTCGCACGTTTATCGCATTTATTTAGGATATGTTTACAATCGGTGTAATAGAAAGACCGATGTAATAAAATTTTTTTAACCAACAAACAACCGCATTAATAATAATTTTTTCTAATGAAATATTTAAACAAAATAGAATCATGGCAGTGTTTTATTAATTTTTTTTTCAACGAAGAGCCGTTTATCGGGTGTTGATACATCGGTCCAGATGTATGAATTTATAATAAATAATAATTTTCTCTAAAAATATTTAAATGTAATAGAACCATTGCGGCGTCTTTTTTATTTTTTTCTAAAAATAGAACCGTTGCGGCGTCTTCTTTTTTTCTAAGAAGTGTCTTTTTCTAAGAGCTTTTTTTTAGGAAGAGTTTTTTCTATCGCTTACATATCTATCTTACTATAAAGAGGTGCAGTGAAAGAAATAGATAATTATCTTTTTTCATTTTTTTAACACGTTTATTTATATTACCATACGTCACCTCGTTTCAAGGTTTTACACAAAAGTTTATCCACAACATAAGTTACTAATTCGAAATGTATGACAGATATTTTATCATAAAATTCGCGCAAAATTTTGACTGCATCTTTTCTCATGACACTAGGCATATTACTTTGCAAACACCGAACAAATTGATCAAAGATCGCATTTACGTCCTCAGTCTTCTCATACAGCTTTAAATATTCGTGATTAATACAATGTTTGAGTTCAAGCGAATAAAAAATAATATAGTTAATAAAGCTTCATGTACAAACAAGAATCGTCTACTGTAAGTAGTTTTACAACACTTGCATTATGTATTTTAACATGTTCCATTACTAGATATTAAATTCTTAGCGACGAAGGTGTACTCGACTGCAGGATTTGCTCAATATCGACACATCTTTCGATGAACGTTTCCTACATTTCATGAGATAATGTTATGTGATTTCCTTGAATATCGCTAAGATGTAATTCCTCAAAGGACGCAGATCCCATGCTGATTTCAATATCCAAATATTTATAAGCCATGCGCGTTAATGCAAATCTACGTACCAAAATAAGTGATCTATAATAAGATTTACTACATCTGAAAAAAAAAATAAATAAATATGGAAAAGCATGAAAAAAAACATATGATATATATATATATATATATATATATATATATATATATATTGCGACGACTTTTCCCTCCGCGAACTTTGCGCGCGTCCGCCGTCGCGATCTCTCCGCCGCGCGGATGTTCCGTTGCGCCAGCGAACGGGAGTACGATTCACCGGTCGGGAGATATGGGAAAAGCGATCGTCGTTAAAAACACAGTGAATTGGTTACACGCCGGGAGGGAACGGGATGGAAGGTGTTCCGCGCGTGCCGTGACGAAATCTTAAAACTCGCGAGAATTTAAATTGGGCGCCAGATACGGTCTTGCACGTATCAATTCATCAAATACGCGAGATAGGCGCGAAAAATACGCGAAGAAAGAAGTCGATTTCGTTGCGGGCGGACTAACGGTAGAGAGGCAGGGCGGATGTTAGACGAACGATATTAAGGCAAGAGGCGACACAGACAGAACGACAAATACGCGTAAAAGAAATTAAATTCGTCAAGCGTAACAAGGAAATAATAGTTTTATTAATTTAGAAAAGATGCGTCCGAATGATAAACGAAGATTAATGGTGGTATGCCCGGTGTCAATAAATTCGCGGAAGCGAGACTGGGTGTTAGAAACGGCGTAGCGCCACCGAAAGTAAGACGCCGTTAAATCAGAATCATCGGGCCTGTGCCCGAGCACAATTATGTCGGATCGATTATCAGACCCCCCGTGGATCAATAATATTTCGTTCGCTATTCTAACATGCCGTACGGTTATCACATGTATCCAGTGCATCTCTAACATGCACCGCGCAAATCTAGCTCGCCGCGCTCAGTATGATATTTCGTAGCCTCCGCGAAAGTACTCTATCACTCATCCATTCTAACGCATATGACTCGACAAAGAAAATAATCGACAGAAATATTCGCGCAAAACGCACTCACACTCGACGGTTAACAACGAGATACATAATCGCGAGACACACTCACACTCGACCTCACACATACACGACTTAGACGCTAGACGGGCGAGAAATTACGCGACTAATATATTATGCAATAATCCCGGTCCGCGATCTCCAGAGAGACGATACGAACGTTATAAAACGCGCAATAATTATTGAGTCCATTATTGAATCCTCGAGACGTTTCGAGGCTCGGGTCGCTTACCGACGGGGCCGTGTCGCTTATACAATTACGCCACAACGACGCGATAATCGCTGAACTTCAGAGCGGAGCTTGTACGCAAATACAACACTAAATTACGGCTACGACGGCAGAACGACGCGATCCTGATATCGCGAACATGCGTGGCTAATACGTAGCGGAATAACCTCACCGAAATCGAAACTCTTTCTCCCTGGAAGTCCCGGGATCTGGCGGGCTCTCCTCTCTCGGTCTCGTCCACGAGAATCCGCAAGCTCTCTCCTTTCTCGGCCTAAGTCTCTCCTCTCTCGCACGCTCGTTTCGCTTGCTCTCTCACACGTATTGCTCTCGATCACGCTCGCGCCAGTCTAACCCGCGATCTAGAATCAGTAACGCCGGGCCAGCCGGAGATGCGCAACTGGGGTGCGTATTATCACGGCCAATTACGCGATAACATGCGAGGCAACTGTCTGGTGGCACGATCATGATCGTACCGGGGGCGCGCGCATCCCCGAGATCGCGATCAATATTTTCCCACGGGGTCCTTCTGAGAGAGCCTTGGCGGATTCCGCCGGAATCTCGGAAGAGAGGACCACAACGGTGTCCCTCGCTGTCCTCCTTTTTTCCCGCCGTGCTTCGCGGCAATGGAGCTCCTTCGGGGTCCTTCGGGGCGCCTCCGCACGGTCCTACGTCGAGGCGCGAGGATCCTCCTTATCCTCTCGCGCTTCTTGCCTCGCTTCCGAATTCGGTGGTTGATAATTCCTTTCTTTTTTTCTTTCGTCCTCTCGTCTCCCGAGTTGTTATTGTTGTTTTCGGTGCAATCGTTTTCATGCTTCTCCGGTAAGGCTCCCGTGTGGTATCGAAATAATAAAATAATAAAATTAAAAAGATGAAATAGATCGGACAAATAACGCCCCTCTGGAGATTTCGGTACGGCTCTAATGTTTTGAGATTGGCGCGAGTGCGTTTTCCGCGCTCAGTGATCGGAGAGAGATCCGGTGGACGCGCGCGAGACGGCAACGTCACAAGATATATATATATATATATATATATATATATATGAAACATTTATAATACTTACGAATCAAGCGATTTATTGTATGGTTTAATTTTGTCTCGGAGAACGTAATAATTCATCCATCTGTCACTATTGCTGCTTTCTTCAGCGAAGTAGATTTTGTCTCTCGGTTATAAGAAGTGGACCGTTGGTACGAGCAGCTGATACAAGACTGAACGCTAGAATTATTATGTTCCCCGAGGCGAAATTAAGTCACGTGACAACACCCATACATTCCAAAGTTATGTCACAAGTTGTGTTACAATGTGATGGGAATAATGCTCTGAAATTTAGAAGACAAGGAGGAGATAGTTAACGTTAAAAAAAATTTTTAGAAACGACTCATGAGGAAAAAAGTGGTGGTGGAAGGGAAATAAGAAAAACATTAATTACGTTAACACATTTTATTTTTTAAAAATATCGCAATTTTTTTTGGCGTTGCAATCATCAGATTAATATTTTGAACACATTTTGTAATGCGCAATTCTTAACATGTTTTCCACATTGTATAGTACGAGTAAAATCTAAATAATTTAAAGATTCAATATCTGCATCCAAAGTCTCGGTTAACTCTCGCATAATTTTCAAGCAAATCCATCAACCATTCTCGTTTCTGGCACCCCTTGACGTACACGAAAGTTGGAATTTCGTCCTCTTCTGTACCAAACACCACCGATGTAATCAAATGTTTAGTCATGCCGTACAGCATGTTTCCATCTTCCCATCGTAATCCATGATAATTCGGAATCAACCAGAAAGCACATGATTTGTTGGATTTTGAGATTCCATGGCATAGGATATGTAAAAATATAATGCGCCAGAATGGTCCCCTTTTTCAGCATTGCTACCTTTTTTACGACAAATTTTATCCCAACGAGGAATCCTTGCAAGTCCACGTACATTGGTATGGAGATAACATTTTTAATATCAGCACGTTGAGAAGAAGAAGACAATGATTGAGCCTGATGCATTGTAGGTTTTATATTGTCTCAGCCGCCATACTTATGCGATTTTGCGCACAACATTGGTCAACAGATTTTACTGAATTACGCGATCATGTATGATAAGACTACGCAATTGTATTCATCAGTACGTTCTCCTTTCTCGAATTCCAATAGCACATCCACGATTGTGCTCTTGACCGATTCATTTTGTTGCAATCGATAATCACGAATGGACCGTTTTGTAGAAACTGCGTGACAGTAAGACTTGGTTCGAGATACCCGTATCCGTAATAATTCTTGCAGAAAAGCTGGTACGTGTTGTATAGAATCGACCATGTGTTTTTATCAAAATCCAGATTCATATCATACGGATAACATTCCGAGTTCAGATAAAGTTTCACGTGGTTCAATCAAACAGTCGTCGAATCGACTCTCATCCTCGGGTATTTTTCCGACCTGTTCAATTGGACACCGTTTATTTGAACACTATTCGTTTGGACATCGTTCATTTGCCCATCGTTCGTTTGAACACCGTTCGTATGCACGCACGCTCGAATGGTTTCCTCTCCGGGATATCATCGCGTTTATTGAAACGATTGCCGAAGCGAATTAAACGTCGCAGACGTTTTCCGTAAAATTGCACGTTTTAAAAATTCATATATGGCATGTATCTCGTACGAGCCTTCGGAATTATAATTTCCGTGTCATTCTCATCAAAATAAAATTTATTATTCGAGGAATTCACATTTGGCATCGTATAAGTCTCAAAATTTGTCAGACCGAGCTCGTAGTCACCGTCGCTCAAATCCACGGCTGGATGGTAATGTGCCGCAAGTATGCTACTTTTCCCGGTCAGCGTGAATGTCATAGACATGTTGGCAAAGCTGTTTAACTGAGCCTCAACAGCGCATCGTCAGGCTTTAATTGCATGCATCTATCATTCGGAGAAACTGCAGGCACAATTGTCCGCAGATGCTCTGATCGTAAGTTTGAAAGAATATGCGATTGTACTCGATTTTTGTCACGTTCCACCCAAAATATCATACCAATTCATTCGGTGATCGAAGATTGCCAAAACTGTCAAAATATATAGCGCGATTCCTATTTGCATACGCTACTCAATGACCAGATATCAGGGCCTGCTGCATTGTCCAGATTTATGATACCGCTATCGTTTCGACGTATGCTACTGATCGGTAACGAGTCATGCATGAAAACACCTCTAAAGTACGCGCATGTGTTTCGCCAGTTGTTCTAATTATATGTTCGTTGTCATACACCTGGACATATTTAACACCTCTTTGACGTTTTTTTCTTCTTCGTTACTACTCCCTGTTCACGGGCCGAGACAATCTATCTCCATATTTGTATGGAGATAAAGCCCGTGACCTTCCATTGCGCGATTGTGACGTTGCAGTTCTTCCAGCTGACGCCACGCGGGTTTGTTGTCGCTCACCGCCTTTGCCAGCCGTTCCACCGATCAAAGATCCGAATGCGCCCAACATCGATAGAAACAGCAATACACTACCTCGTTTCGCTATTGGAAGTATCCAACAATTTTTTCGTTGGCCTTTTTCTCATAGTCATCGTCCTCGTCTTTGTTTTCGTCTTCATACCCATACCGATTTTTGTCTTGACGTTTATCGCTGTGGCTGCGGCACTCTCACCGAGAGTCAAATCTTTCGCGCTCTCTTGGCAAATTTTTTATCAGCCACGTGTCTCTCGATAAGATTATTGCTCCGAGAGTATGCTATGTCGTGCTCGCGGCATGCTGCGTCCAGTGAATTTATATCCTGATCGCCTCTCGCCAATCGTTTTTCCAAATGAGTGCCCGGGCCGCAAAACTGAGCCGGGGATATGTAACTCGAAAGGAAGGACGTTTATCGCGCGATTTAATAGGTCTCTACCTATTTTCGTTGACATTTGCTACAATCTTTTATCAACGATGCTGGGTCGTCGATGTGCGTTTGCTGCCACGGTTGATTGGAATGTTTGTAACAACGACGATTGTTGAACCTCCAAATCCGTCTTTATACGTTTCGGAAGTTTGCCCCACAGATAATGGACGTGATCGCCGTAGATTCGGCAGAGCAGAACGGCTTTTGGCACAAATTGTAACTGTTCCACGCTTAAATCATAAATATCGGAAGGTCTCAACAGCAGGATGAATTTTTTCAACTGAGTGATTCGCGAATCCGTACATCTATAAATAGGTATTCGATCCAGCATTCCTCTCAGTCGGCAGTGTGAAAATGAAATTCGTGCAACAAACATTGGCGATAATCAAAGTGACGAATTGCGACGACAAATTACGATCGATAGGGGATGATGTGGAGAAGCGCAAGCATGGTACAATGCTACCGATTGCTATACGCGGTATCATTTGCGCTCCTTCGAATTGCGATAAAACGTGTTGATAAATTTGATAGAAAGGCCACACAGTGTACGTTTCGAGAACGTGTATGTATATTCGTAAATCGCTTCAACAGCCGAAATATCGATATCTAGAGAATTTATTGACATCAATCGACGAAATTGGTTATTTTACATTCTCCAACAACAGTGACGTCATTCCGCCGAGCGAGGCGCGTCTAAATTCGCTCTTTATGTTCGATGACGTGCCATGCGATAAACAAGATGCGGTGAGGGAGTACTTCTCAATGGGTCGAGATAGAACTTGAGCGTCGATTGTTTCTATCTCTGTCAGACATTCGCGAAAATATGATCTTGTTTAAATAGGATAGTACCAACCTGAAACACATGTACAACGATCACGTGAACACCGACATGTACAATGAATTTTGTGCATTATGTCGCGATTGTTGGCAGCACAAGTATGGATTTGTAGTGATAGACAAGAACAGCTCGCTCAATGATGGTCGATACAGAAAAGGATTTAACGCGTTTGTGATACCACAAAACGATTAGTAGCTGCTGATATCTCATCCGGATGAAATTTGATCGACACTTTGTTTTTCCGCGATAGTTGCGACCAATAGAAGCGAGAATATTCACGAGCGCGAGAAGATTGCGAGGGAAAATGCGAAAACGAGCGAATCGATTCGAAAGAAACATCGCGCTTTGAAGGTAAGATTGAGGAGGATATCATGTTGGATAGGCACTTTAGACCTCTCATCGGACCACTACAAAAGATCGTCGATAACTCTAGCTCGATTAGGATTCCGACCGCGCAAGCTTTAACTCGCTCTTATCGAGATAAGACGCTAATTTTTCGAGACTCGCGCTAAGAAATTTAAAAGAATTCACACAACTTCACGCGCGAACAATCCCCCCTCGGCCGACGCTTTGTCGACGCTCTTCGCGAAGGAGACGTACGTTTCCTTCATCAGCGGTAACAGCTCGATGTTTCCGGGGAAGGCGTTAGCCTCTAATGATAAAATGCGCAGCCCGATAAATTGTGAAAGAATATAGGAATGACGTAAGTTTTCTTGTAATTTAGATTGGAATTAAAATGCAGGGGAATTTTGTACCGCCCGATCAAATGACAGTAATCGTGGACGCGAGCGTCTTCCAACTCGAATGGTTTCTCACACACGTGACAGCTCGTCGCGTCGCGGAATGTCTCCCGTTCATCCGCCGTAAGAGGCGTCATAGGCGCGATAGTGTTTAGAATAGATTTAGATTTAGATGATTTATTGATTCCCTTTGAGGCTACAATTTCTTACAAATTAATCACTTAAACCTATCTTATTTCTAGCTTACAACTACCTTAACCCTAACTTATCCTAACTTAACCTCTACCTATTTTTAACCTACCCACACACACACACGCACGCACGCAGGCACACACGCACGCGCACACACACACACACACACATACACACACACCGCTACTTGCCCTATCATAATTTGGGACTTCCGCTTCCGGCTCATGTCGTGTTTTTATCCTTTCACACACCTTTATTCACACATCCCACATCAAACTTCTCTCCCTCTCTTTCTCTCTCTCTCTTTCTCTCTCTCTCCTCATCTTGAATCTCATCCTTTACCTAGTTCCCAATCCGACCATTTTTCCCTCAACATTCTCCATTCTCGTCCATCTCGCTTTTCCTATCCATCTCAGCAACTCCTTCTCTTCCTTGTTAATTCTTTTATCTTTCGATCTTCTTCTCAGACCCAAGTCCTTTTCATGCTCTTTTCTTATTATTCCTCCCTTCTCACCTGTTCTCGCGTTAAAGTCCCCTCCCCCCAATCAATAGTCTACTGTTTTCTTCCTTTGTCACCGCCCATTCATTTAATTCTTCGAGCTTCCTCTCCACATCTCTTCTAACATATACTCCTATCACACTCCATTTCCTACCCTCCACTTTTAATGCTACTTCCATTAAACTCTCCGTCTTTTTTGTCTTTACTTCCTCTTCCTCCAATACTTTTCTTATTCCTAACAGCATCCCGCCCATTGCTCTCCCCTTCTTATTCTTCCTCTCCGCTAATTGCACTTCCCATCTAAATTCTTTCGGTAATTATCCCTTCGATCTATTCCATCCTTTTCTATCCAACCATGTTTCACTCATCACCATCACATCCCATTACTCCACCTCTCTCCAAAAATCTCTTCTCTTATTTCTTATCCTCGCCACGTTCCAAAAAACTACACTCCATTCTTTTCTTGCTCCTTTACCTCTTCCCCCTTTTTTAAGTTTCCATTCCCATCCTTCAACACCTTTTCCTTCCCATCCCATCTCCACCATTTCCCATCTATTCTTATTTTTCCATATCCTATCCAAACCTTCCTTCTCTTCTTCTCCTTCATCCTTGCTATCTCTTCTAATCTCCATTTCATTCTCCTTTCCTTCCACGTCCAATCCTCCAAAATCCTTTCTTTCCTATCTTTCAGAAGTTTGTTCTTATTTCGGACCTTTCTTCTTTGGTCCTCATTTTTCATCCTTACTACCATCATTTCCCTTCCTTCTTCTACACCTGCACCTATCTTTCTCACCTTTTCGATTTTCGCCTTGACTCCAATGATATCGAATAATTCCTTTACCGCCGCCTTTCTCCCTTCTTTTACCACCATACCTTTGATCGTTTGAATACGTTGAATACGTTTTTCCTTCTTTCCTCCCTTTCCCTCTTTTCCATTCTGCTTTCCAACTCTTTTATCCTATTCTCTATCACTTGCTTCCCTACTAACCGCCCTAATCCCTCTTCCCTTTCCGATATCGTAATTTTCTAACCTTTTTATTTTCCTCTCCAACCCTTTAATACGACTTTTTAGCTCTTCTCTCTCTTCCTTCCGTTTTTTTTTCACTCTCTCTAAACTCTCTTCTTACTTTTTCCATCTCCTCACTTACCCTTTCCCTAATTCCCTCCTTAACCTTCTTTTTCATTTTTCTAATTTTTTCCCTTCACCACTTCTTCATGCCTCTCATTTCGTTCATTAACTTTCCAATTTCTGACTTCCTCTTCATCATATATTGCAGCTCCCCTTCTCCCTCTATCCGTCCTAACTCCCCTTCTTTCCTTAATCCGAATTTTTTTCTACTTCTTAACACATCCTCTTCTTCCTTCCCCAACTCCGGCTCCTCTCTTTTTCTTTTCAGTAGCTCCTCCACATTTCCGTAGCTACTCCTTTTTTCCTTCCCTTCTTTCATGGCGAACTGCGCCATCTTGTTCTCCTACCACCTCTATAAACATTCCTGTCTCTATCCACTAACCCGCCCTACGTTCTCTGTTATCTATGCTGTATGGCCTAACTGTCACTATCCTACACCTCCCTTTATAACCCTATATTCACCCCTCCACTTTCACCCTTCACCTCTCCACACTCTCTCACACTCACGCTTCCACACTATCACACTCACTCCTCTTCCACTCTTCACTTTATCACTCAATAGTCTGCAAAACACACACGTCAATCCTCCAAGCACACTACCCGACACCGGGTACAGAAGTCCTGGTATTCAGAATATCTCTCGCACGAAGCGCTAGATCTCGCAGTTCCTTGACGAACCATGTTACGCAATTCTTACCGCGATGCGATCTATACATTGATTTAGCATCATCAAAAGCGCATCGCGCGTAATATCCTACGCTGTAAGCCTTATGATGTTGAACCATGGATGTGTTTGGCGTTCTCCTCTTCTCCTTTTTCTCCAGCGCGCATTTCAGATCGTCGTGCACCACGAACGGAACTCGCTTTTTTCTCTCGTAATTGTTAAAATTTAACCACTTGTCCTCTTCGGTTGGAAGAACAATAGCGCACTCGTTCATTCTTTCGCAGTCCTCGCTGTGAGCCGATAACTTATCGCTCGTACGAAAATGGTACATGCATCTGCGAAATGATATTTTTTATATAAAGTGTGTTATTAACAAATTTTTCGTACTCACCGATCCTATATATGCGCTTTGTGTTGCCGAGCGTTCAATTGCGAGTCGACGAGACGGGACAAATTCTTGATCAAAGCAAAGTGTGTCGTGTTATTTTGTCGCGTCGCTAAGATATAACAAATTAATGTGTCTCTCCTTCTTGCGATCGATGAGGCGCAAAAGAGAGTGATCCGTTTGACCACATTAATATTGATCACGGTCCCATTTGACCACGTTGAAATTGACCACGTTGCGAATAGCCATGTTGATATTGACCACGTTGCAATTAAACACAATTCCAATTGACTACCGTCCCGATTGTCCACGGTCCCGATTGATCTCGGTCCCAATTGACCACGATCTCGACTGACCACGTTACAATTGATCATGTTAATTTTGACCACAGTTCCGATTGACCACAGTACCGATTAACCACGTTGATATTGACCACGGACCGTGCATTGACAGGAAACACAAGCTCGCGCGCGCGCGCACGCGCACACACACACACACACACACACACACAAACACGGTGAGAGAAGTGCAAGAGGGGCCAAAGGCCTTCGGCCCCTCTCCCGCACTCACCTCGCCGGTAGGCTGAGTGGATCTCGCTTTACTACAACGTGTTCAATCGGAACCGTGGTTAATTCTAATGTGGTCAATTGTAACGTGATCAATCGGGAACGTGGTCAATATTAATGTAGTCAATCAGGACCGTGATCAATATTAACATGGTCAATCGGGACCGTGGTCAAACGGAATCGTGTTTAATTGCAACGTGATCGATATCAACGTAGCTATTCGCAACGTGGTCAATTTCAACGTGCCAATCGGGACCGTTGTCAATATTAACGTGGTCAAACGGGACGCTCCCACAGAGGAACGATATCTCCTTTTTTATCCTTCTTTATCTTGAATGGTACATACTGATATATATATTGATGAGACGCTCGAACCTGGCGATTGCGTCCAAATTCATAGGAAATTCGACACCTTCCAGATTTAATATCGCTGTATAGTGAGTGTACCGCGAGCTTCTTTCCGTGTGCTTTTCGACCAGGTATAGAGCGGCGACTACTGCCCGCGCGAAACATGCATTTTCGTAAATCGCACGCTAATTACTGCTCTTTTTACCTTGATTTCTCGCAAAATTTCGACGTAACATCCGGCGCGCATAGGATTATATCTGTTCACGTTTTCCGATAGATTCAAAATTCGCGATAATGCCCATCTGCTATCGCGCTCTTGAAACTCTTCCAACGACGCTAGATTTACATCGACTATGCGCTTCCCGTATCACTCTCGCAAATCGGACATGGGCAGAAGCGGATAATTTTTCGTGACGATAGTCTTAACAGCGATCTTGTCACAAACCTGAAGCAAACTCGCCATTGAACGGTATTGACTTTGACGCTGTCGTATCTGCCCATAACATCGCGTACTCGAGCATCGAATCTCTGGCATCCTCGAGAAATCGCAATGCTTCGATGTAATCGAGACTTCGTTAAATGCGTTTTAACTGGCGCTGTTTGATAACACAAACTCGCTGTTATCAAACAGCGCCAGTTAAAACGCACCTAGCGAAAGCCGTCTCGATCTCAGAGAATCCCTCGCGTCTCTCGCTGCCGCCCGAGCGTTTGCAGTCGAGTCGACGCAGATCGTCTCTCGCGCCCGTCAGTCGAACGACTCGAGCAATCAAAGAATTGATCGTCCGAGTGAATTTTCTTCGACGCTCTTCTCGACACCTCTCTCGCAGAGATGCTCGTCGCATCGTCGCGTCCACGCGAGATACGATACGCGTCCGTCGTCGCGACGCTATCGAAAAGATCGCTTTCGTCCGTTTCTCTATCCATTTATTAATAAATACACAGATTCTTTAATAATAAATCGTGTATCTTCCTTAAACTCTTGGAGATGAAACAAAGCTCTCGCATCCTCTGCACCAATGTTTCGACAAGTCGAAGATTTCGTCGACGAGATCGGACGCTCCCACCGCGTCGCTGACTACCACTTTCTTTAAAAACGTTGGTTCGATCGCATTGATCGTTTTGTACGCTCAATCCGCGCAAAATCTCTCATCTTCCTTAATATTCTTCTCGTGTACAAACTTGTAATAGCAATGCATGACGTGATTCATCTCCCACGCAAAATTCGGAACGCCATAACGCGGCTTTCTGTTGCGGTAAAGCAGATAACGGTCCACTCCGACGTCCGCGAAGGGTTCGTCAAACCGCGAGTCGCTCGCCTCTCGCATGAGTTCTTCCGCGTAGTAGATCTCCTCTGCGCAATATAAACAGTCTTCCATATAATTTTCACGTAGATCTTCCTTCAAACGAGTCGGAATTTCCAAAACTCGTATATCATCGATACTCTTAATATGAATATTAATTACTCTTCAGGCTAATCTCGTCAAAGCGCTAGGTACGCGCTTATCGTGATGTTCCGAAGAAATACTTTCGAACAAACTAATATTTCTCAAACTTAATATGCAATAATAGCATTCTTTTATAACGACGAAAACAATGGAAAAAAGCGCATCTCGGTTAACCGCGCCTGATAACTCCGTCGCCACGACTCTCCTAATTGCAAAACGATGAAAAAACCCGAACAAAACCATTATCTCCGCTCCTTAATGTTTACCGAACGCCGCGAAGCTTATTAATAAACCGCGCTTCCAAATCGCGCTTTTTGAGCGGCGCCAATAAAAAAACTGCGATTCGTCCTCGAGAGCGTCGCGCGACGCAGAAGTTACCCCCGCTTCTTAAAGATCGCCGGACGCCGCGATTCCTATTAACGGATCGCGCTTTCAAATCGCGCGCTCTAAGCGGCGCCAATAATGAAATTGCGGCTCGTCTTCCGAAATTCCCCTCGCCCCTCCTCCTCCCTTCCCTATCGACGACACGCGTGCCTCCCTCCCGCCCCACGCTTCCCTCACCATACGTACTCCCCCTGCCGTTCCGCCGTGCCGACGCTTTCCCTCCAAGATATCATTAAAAATTATTTGCATATTATATCATATATTTATTTATATAATTATATATATTTTATAAAATATATTCTGCAAGTCAAAAGAATTCTAATATAATTATATATATATTTTATAAGATATATTTTGCAAATCAAGGAAATCCTAATATAATTATATATATTTTATAAGATATACTTTGCAACTCAAAAGAATTTTAATTGCACTAATAATGATAAATGATGCAAGTAATTTTTACATAATATAAAATATTGTACAACACGAATTAATTGTATATGTTTATGACTCGGGCACGCCAAAGTTTTATATTTTGCTTTGTAAGTTTGTTTTATACGCGCGCCCCGACTTAGAGTTTACGAAAAATTTTCTTTCATTTTTTTTTTAAATTATACCTTCTGTAAAATATACTTTGTAAATCAAAAGAATTTTAATTGCACTTAACATTAACAATAATGTAACGATGCGTACATTGTTCACCGTCCACCTGCCGGACACCGCTGCCCGACGACCATTGGTCGGGTCAAAGCGCGTAAAAAAATCGCCGTCTTATGCCCACAGTCACGGGACCGTAGAGCGAAGACACTATATCCATCATTGTATAAAAACCGTTGAGCGGACATATATTTTTGTTTATATTTATATTTATGCCATCGGCTACGCATACCTTACCGGAGCAAGAGTCGCGCGCTCAAAAAACTGCTTTGACTATTTTCGAATATTCCCGCAAACGGGCTCAACCGAATTGTTTAATAAACAATTATCGCGCCGACGCCAGGTATAAATAAGCGCTCTCAACACAGAAAAAAGAACAGAATCTTCTCCGCTGCCTCTGAAGTCAGTACGACGCTCAGAACTTCCGAAGAAACCGCTTGAACAGCGAGATCGAGGTTGGGAGTACTCCGCCTCTGCTAGGTTTTCTTAGCCTCTCTCCAGCAAAGCGTCTCCGACCGATCGCCCGGCAATATCTCTAGCGGTGAAAATTTACCCGCCACCGACGGATATTTCCGTCTGCCGGACGTTCCTTTCCAACCGCGAACCGCTCCTACCCATCCCGGATTATCGCAAAGTATTCCGCGAGACTTCACAAAGCCAGTCGGGACTCGCCATTATTACGGCAATCGAAACCGCGCACCGAAGGCCGTAAGACCGCCCTACGCACTGAATTTGTAAACACGTGATTCGTCAAACGTGAGGCAGCCGCCCCACGCGGCTGATAATACCGCCCGCCATCGCGTCGTTGATCCGACGGGTGACACCACCTATCGATTGCGGATATTGATTCTTTCGCGCCGCGTTCCGATGCAACGCATAATAGCGCCGTTCTCCGGTGCAGCTAATCCGAGCCTACCGCACCCACGTGCTGCACACACACCCGCACGTACACACATACACACACACACTCACGCGCTCGCACAGGCACAAGCCGCTCATACCGCGTCACAGTGACACACTGTATCTCGCACGGGCATATACCCGCGCGCCGCACACCTACACACTCACTCGCATACACATACATCCACACACACATTGTAATATTTAATTTGGAAGAACAATAAACAACTATTTATTTATCTAAACTTGTGTTTCGTCGCTTGTTCACCGCTCCAAACCTTGATCCCGACCGAGTTATTCCACACCGATCGACGGGAAAACCGTTACAATATGATTTGATATTATAATATATAACACCTTTATTAAATTCTAAGGTAATGTAATTTGCGATATACTATTCAAAATTGAACTTATTTTGGAAATCATTCTGTTAATAAATATTAAATGTGTTTTAACTTTAAGGAGAAAATCTGTCTAAAACAATTCTATAAAAATTGATTTTGATATCTACTATTTCAAATTATAAATCTTTACAGACTAAATTACTTGTAAATACTTGGCCAGTTAATTATTAATTTTATTTAGTTTTTTTATTTTTTTATTTTTTAGAGAAAAATTTTTTTATTAGTTATTTTCCAGATATAAGTATTTTTCCAACTTTCTGTTGTGTACAAGGAACATTTTTTATCTACTTGGCGTACTTTTTTTTACTTTGTCAGGTTTTTTTATTGTTATATATA
>JBCEWD010173875.1:0-22057 GCA_039654425.1 Cataglyphis rosenhaueri | reverse complement strand
TATATATACTATGTGCGTGCGTGCGTGCGTGCGTGCGCGCGTGCGCGTGCATATGTATATTACACTTATTTAAAAACTTATATATAACTTATATTTAAAAAAATTTATCAAAAAAAAATAATATTTTGTTCTCCAAATTATATCACACCTAAATGTTGCGGGATCCACATTAGGCTGATAATTAAGTATTCGAAGAGCTGTCAAAATATATATAGACTGTTCCTCCGCAGTATTCAATTCAACATCAGTATCTAAACCATCTTGTTGTTGTATTTTCATTAGAACATCATATAATATCTACAAAAAAATATTGAATTTTATAAAAATGCTGCAATAATAAAGTAAAAATTAGATACCTGCAATAAATCTTCAGCATTTAAGGCGTTGAAACCTATTATATTGTAATTCCGTCCTAATAATTTATTTATTTCTGTGACTAAAAACTTCACATTTTCATTCATGATGCAGTAAGTTGCGTATTTCTATCAGTAAAAAGAAAATGCTTCAAAGTTATATATATTACACTCTTGACACACTGTAACACTACATAAATGATTGAATACATCCAAGCATGTTCACTGTGTTATGCTTTCGGTTGTCTTGACAACGATGACACAGTATATATATAACCAGTAGCGTTATTTGAAATATAAATAGAAATAACGTCCAAAAAGTGCTACAGCGCATGCGTTGCGTAACCATCGATAATATGGCGTAAATATCGATATGAATTCGATATTCCATCAATTCATATCAAACGTCATTTTTTAAACGTATAAAATATTTAAGAAAATAAAAATAAATTTAAAATATTAAATGTATATATACAAGGTCTCAAAAATTTTGACACGCCCAAAGTGTGAAGGTAGATTGGGCCAAACTGAATCCTGTACCATTTTCCTCTAACGCTTCAGAAAGAAGTTATTATTGAGTAAAGTCTGACTAATCAGCGCCGATCTTTAGCCGGATTCACGTCAGTGAGTTGCGCGTCTGGTAGTGGTGCGCCGCTGTAACAGCTGAACGCACACTATCAGTCGCGTCGGTCACCAACGTGCGCTTGACTAAAGATCGACGATGATTGGCCAGACTTTATTCAATAATAACTTCTTTCTGAAGCGTTATAGAGGAAAATGGTAAAGGACTTTTCGACTCAGTTTGGCCCAATCTACCTTCACACTTCGGGTGTGTCAAAATTTTTGGGACACCCTGTACAGTGCATGATGTGGTTATGTGCAATGAGTGATTGTAATGAGAAGTCACGACCAAATCATCATATAAGTTTTTTTCGTTTTCCATCTCATCCAGAAATGTATTAATTATTTGATAATTTCTTATATGTACATATAAATATGTAATTGTTTCTAAAATTATAATAATATATATTTTAGAGCAAAATTATGGGTACAAGCATGTGTATAAAGGAGGATATTTCACCCAAAAAATTATATAATAATTATAGAGTTTGCTCAAAACATTTTGCTTTTTATATGTTTCAAAATAATTTAAGAAATCGACTTCAATCACATGCAGTTCCGAGTGTAGTTTTTAATGGAGAAGATAATACTATTACGCAGATGTCAATAGTAAATAATTTTTTATTATTAAGTATATTATTATTATTATTATTACACATATTAAATCTTAAAAAATATTTTAATGGAAACTTTGACAGAAAATTCTACAAAAGATGTAGAAGCAAATGTGTTCAGTGTTGTGTCCATGTGTTCGACAACTAATTTGACAGATAGTATATTTCCAATAAAAAAAGATTTGATTAATTTGGATTGTGTTAGATTTTCTTCGAGGATGTTTTATTTTTATTTGTAAAATTTTAGATGTTGATGTAAGAACAAATTTAATTGGAAATGTTAATGTGTTAAATACTGATCATCAAACATCTAAAAATGATAAAGCTATTCAGACGGAATTAAAATTATCGAATTCTACCCCAAGAAAAGTAGCACTCAGAACAAAATATGACGTTGCAAGAAAAAGAGAAATTCGGTCAAAACTGAAATATAATAAGGAAGAAAAAAATATAGAAAACATTATTTTCAGCGATTTTCAAAAACTTCTTTATTTATATATTTCAAATTTTCCAAAACCGATAGCTTTATGAAAGTTCAAGCAGATAATTTGAATAACAAAAAAAAAACGTAATAGATAGATAAAAAAGGTAATAAATATACAAAAATTTAAAATGTTTTGTTTATATTTTAAAGAGCCCAAAACATGTAGATTATTAAGCAATATTTTTATTTTACTGTCAAAAAAAAAAAATTTGAACGCACAATACAGGGACTTATAATTTCTCCAAGTTTACAAGATATCGTTTTTGAAAGACTTAAGATTAAAACTGAAAATTTACATTCATTAGATAAATACTGTTGCATTAGCATTGATGCAATGTCATTGAAAGTAAGTTTATATGATTAATAGAGATATGGTAATTAGATTTCATGATACAGATTATAGTAAAAGTTTCTTAACTGCATGTAATGCGGCGCTAATCTTGGTTAGAACTTTGATAAACAAATTTAAACAAGCACTTGATTATTTTTTTCTTAATTCGGCTATGGATGCTGATGAGTTACATATTATTACTATTGAATGTGTTACAAAGCTTCAAAACATAAATTTAAAAGTTATTGCAGAAGTCACAAATATGAGAACAGATTATCAAAAAGCAGCTAAAAAGTTGACCGAAGAAACTTCTTACTATATTGTAAATGAGTAAAAAATATTTTATTTCTTTGATCCACCACATCTTATTAAAGCAGTTAGAAATAATTTATTAACTAATATTATTAAATCAGGAGATAAAATTATGTCGTGGCAATATATAGAAAAATTATTTGAAATCGATAAAGAAAATATAAACAGATTAGCACCTAAACTTGCAGAACACACATCTTATCCCAATAATTCTCAGCAGATGAAAGTGAAATATGCTCAAATATTAAATTTTTCTGTAGCTTCTGCTATTTAATACAATGATTTCACTTAGACATTTGTCTGCATCCGCTAAAGATTAGAATATGAAAAATTAGATGCTGCTTTTCAATTCATCATGTCTTAAAGGAAAAAAAAAACAAGCAAAAACGCATTTTTAGCCTCAGAAAAACAAATGGAATTATTAAAATTTTTAAAAACATATTTCTGCAGTCTTAAAATTTTTTATAAAAGAATGGCAAAGAAATTACAAAAAAATTAATGTATTTAGATACTGGAATCAAAATATAAATAGTTAAAAAATAATATGTTGCAATATTTAAAGGAAATTCGTATAGAATTTAAATTTTTATTAATGAGACATATCAATCAAGATATATCGAACATACATTCGGAGATATTAGAAATTTATTGGGCAATGCGTTCAAGTGCAATTTTATTACTCTTTTAGAAAGTCATTTGCTATCAACTATTGTTCAGTTCAGAGAAATTGTACTTTAGATATTGAGGAATTGCAAACAAACATGATGAACAAAATAGCACAATTTGAACTCAAATCTTTTATACAAAATACATCACTGCAAAAAAATACACCTATTCAAATTGATAACCATGATTATCGACAGAAAGACGTTGTTGAAGATAATGCATTTTATTATATGTATTTGTGAATATCTTATATGTTAAAGAGTCTGAAGAAACATTCTTGTAATATATGCGAAACTTTTGCCAAAGACATTGACAATTGTAATAATAATACATATTATATATTATTTAGAGCATCAAAACTTACTAAAGAAAATATATATGGAAAATTATGCGTTCCGAGTCAAATATTTGTGAATATAGAAAATTTAGATAACATTTTTTTTTAACCATTTACATATACTAATTTTAAATAAATCCGTTCTTCCTACGATGATTACTTTTCTAGAAACAGTTTCCTGTTCTCACCCATGTGCAAATTTAAAAAAAAAATATTTTCTTAAATTGTATGCCAGAATTTGTCTTTATTTTGCATTAAAATTTGTTAACAGACGTTTTAAAACTCAAAAAAGAAACAAAAAAATTATAATTTTGACTCATAAATAATGTAATTAATGTTTATTTTTCTAAGAGTTTATTTTTAATTTTAGTTATTTATTTTTAGTTTATTATAACTTTATGCAGGGTATTATTATTAAATTAATTTTGTTATTTAATATAATATCATTATTGTTAAAATTTATAATGTTATAGCTTTCGTTATTGTTTTATAAGTATTATAATATTGTTGAAAATATCAATAAAAAATGTTTTATTTTATAATTAATATTGTTGAGTCTTATTTTATAATTATAATATTGTTTATTGTGTTTCATCTTATAATTAATATTGTTTTTAGGTGACTGAATTCCTGTAAAAATATCCACGTGCTTATCAAAAAATAACTATTCTACTTTCTTAGTAACAAGACAGAAATAAATTAATATTTTTCATGCAAAGTACATCAGATAGATTAACAACGCTTGACAAAATAAAATATATTATTACTATCCTCTGTAATAAATATGTAAATTGTAGCTTGCAAATGTAAAAAATGTTTACTTATTTTTTTTACCATTTATTATTTATTATTTTTTACCATTTATTATATATATGAATTGTCAGATTTGAACAAATTTATTCATTTTCAAAAAGGATAAGAGAAAAATTGACATCATTGATTAAGAATTTACATATATATATATATTATATTTAGACATAATTATATTATATATTATATTTAGACATAATTATATTATATATTATATTTAGACATTATACACATTTAAATTATAAATAATTGAAATGTACATCAACTTATTTATAAATAAAATAAAAATTGTGACTTATTAAATAAATACAAAAATAATATATTATAATATAATATATATTTAATATTATTTATTAATTTCATTTTTTTACTTATTTTCATATGATTATTTGTGTTATTTTAATGTAACATTTGCAAATTTGCGATATTTATTTAAGAAAATATGAATTGCGGTTGCTTATATAATGTGAAAATAATTTTCATAGTTACCCCTTTCTTTCTCACAATTTAAATATTAGCGCGCTATCATCAAGAATGGCGGCATGATACGTGATTTCGGATTCTAACAACAAAAGGATCGACACGGAATGCCGCTACTGGTTATATATACCTAAAAAAATTATTTTTTTAAAAAAAAGATAAAAAAGGCGACAAATACACGCGTTATGTGAAAAAATATTATATTTAAATAATAACATTTTAAATAAATATACTTTTGTATAAAATAATTATTTAAATTTCCTATAAAAATAATGATATCAAAAAATGTGCCAAAAGCATAAAAATTTATGCTATAAAATATTTTTATTTTATTGTTTCCAAAATTAAGAAAAATTATATTTAATAAATTGCATTATAATTACAGTAGTTGTTCGAGATTACAATATCGATCTCGAACTTAGCATGGAGATGCCGCGCGACCGCGTCGTCGCCGAGCGCGCGGTGCGAGGCGGCGTTTTTTTGGTCGGTCGAAAACGCGCGGCATCAATAAACATCGTCGCTCTTCTCGAAGGATCCAAGTTGAAATTGTGACAAACAAGTCACGTAAAAATGGTTGGCGGAAATAAGCAAATTTCGGAAACCTTCTGAAGATCCTTCGAGAAGACGATGACTAAATAAAAGCGAGCCGACTGCCGGGCCCGCGCAGTCCGCTGAGAACGATCGACGCGTGCATGTTATCTCAGCGATAACAAAATTTCGGTTTCGCGAAGTTAGAACGCTATCTAGTTAGAACTCTAAGTGCCGTTGTGTGACCACCAGAGTTACTCCGAGACAGACGATTTATCGCTGTTCATCCGCCGCGTGCGAATTACGATCACAGTCGTGTGAAGCTCGCGATCTCTGCGATTTTGTGCATGGTGTGCATCGCGCAAGGCATAATCGCGTCGCAATACTCGTGTTGCAATACTCGCGAATGCATCAGTCCGGTGTCCGTCTCATCTCGCGCCTGACTTTTTCCACGGCACACTCACTCGTGCGTCCACATAACTTTCGCGCACATTTGTTGGTCCTTCGAGCCGGATTATCGTTGTCCGGTGCCTGCAGTGAGTGCAGTGCTTGTGGTTTTCGGTTTCCGGTCATCTCATAAGGGTCAAAATGAGCAAGGACACGGATTCGACTATGCGGACGCAGTTGGAGCTGTACGGGCGTACGAGAACTTGCGGAAGTCGGGGTCCGCCAACATTTCTATCGGGCTGGTGGAGGCACGACTCCAAGACTGGAAGCCAACTGGGCGAAATTCGAGTTTAACCACGACAAGCTCGGCACGTCCTGAGAGGCGTTGCGCGACACCGATTACATTAAGAAGGACATGCTCGCCCTCACTGAGGAAGCCTATCTCATCCAGAAGGGCATGTTCTTGGATGCGCTCCGCCGTCTCAGATCCGCGGAGAGAACCGAGGTTCCCGCTGCGGAAGCGCCTTCACAGACGCCGCGAACGACTCTGCCGAGGATACAACTTCCTCAGTTTTCCGGACTGTACGAGGACTGGCCGTCATTCCGAGACCTCTTCCATTCCCTCATTGGGAAGGATGTCTCGGCCGCCAACGTTGAGAAGCTCCATTATCTCAAGGCGTGCCTCAAGGGAGAAGCGGAACTCCTCATCCGCAGTCTGTCCACGACAGGCGAAAACTTTGATCGCGCGTGGAAGGTCCTCACAGACTATTATGAGAACAATCGCCTGCTCGTGCGATCGTATGTTGCGAGGTTTCTAAACATTCAACAGGTGAAGGGTGAGTCGAGTACTGAATTACGTAATCTTTACCACGGCGTTTTAAGTACCGTCGGCTCACTCGAGAGCATCGGTCGACCAATAACGAGCGGTGAGGATCTGTTTGTCCACCTCGTTGTCGATCTCTTGGACTCCAGATCTCGCCGCGAGTGGGGGAGCGCGATAAGCGATAAGACGGATCCGCCGTCGTACGCGGAGTTGATACAGTTCCTCGACCGACGGCTGCACACGGTCGAGTCGTTGCAACCGTCCAAGCCGGAACTGAGTGCCGCGAAACCGAGCGCGACTTCCGGACGTCCGTCGCGAGTGCTTCACGTGCGGAAACCGGAAGGCAATCGTGACCGATGCTCCCTGTGCCGCCAAGAACATTACATAATACTGTGCGACGCGTACAAGGCGAAGACGGCATTGGAGCAACGGCAGCACGTAGAGATCGCCAAATCGTCGCTTTCCGCGAATCGATCTGCGAAAGCCGCGTCGGCAGTGCTTCTTGCGACGGCGCGCGTCCGCGTGGCTGACAGGTTCGGCGTTCTTCCCTCCGCTCGAGCTCTCATCGACCAGGGGTCCAAAGTGTCGATCATCGCCGAGTTGCTGGTCCAGCGACTGCAATTAGCCCGGACTCCTGCCGCGACATCCATTGTCGGCGTTGGCGGTCAGCCTGCGGGCGCACGTGGCCAAGTCGAGCTCGCGCTCAAGCCGCTGCGCGACGGTCCGCCGCTGCAGATCTCGGCGCTCGTTCTCAAGCAGCTGACGCTCTACCATGGCGGCATCCGAGTGAGTCGAAAGACGTGGCCTCACATCGACGGCATCGAACTCGCCGATCCGGACTTCTTCGCAGCCGACCCGGTAGAACTGCTTCTCGGTGCGGATGTGTGCGCGGCCATACTGCAGCCCGGACTTCGACGTGGAGGACAACGGCAACCAGTAGCGCAACAGACAACGCTGGGCTGGATTTTGTCGGGTTCCGTCGGCACTCTAGCCGCAACCCGGCCCGCTCAGTCGCATCAGTGTTGCACCGACAATGACCTTCACAGCCTGGTGCAGGGGTTCTGGCGACAGGAGGGAATCACCGTCAAGGATGTTTCGCTCACCATCGATGAGCAGAAAGCCGAGGATCACTTCGTCCGCACTCACTCGCGAGACGCCAGCGGCCGCTTTGTTGCGCGTCTTCCTCTCAGGCTGCCGGACCTCTCGGGAACAAAGCGCTCCGCAGCCCGCCTGCTCGGGCACATGGAGCGGAGATTTGCCCGCGACGATCAGCTGAAGCAGCTATACACGGACTTCATGCAGGAGTATGAAGTCCTGGGACACATGTCCCCTGTTCGGCCTGCCAGTGCTGCAGGACCGGCCGACTGCTACCTACCTCACCACGGCGTGATGCGCAAGGGGAGCTTGGCCAAGATTCGAGTCGTGTTCAATGGCTCGTCTACGGTTCATTCAGGAGCCAGTCTCAACAGGCATCTTAAAATGGGTCCGAATCTTTTGCCTGCCTTGGAGAACATCTTGCTTCGGTGGCGAGTCCATCGCTTTGTGCTGGCGAGCGACATCGAAAAGATGTATCGCCAGATATTTGTCGCCCCGGAAGATCGACCTCTGCAGAAGATTCTGTGGCGCCACGACGACCAGACTGCTCCGCGGACGTACAAGCTCAACACCGTGACGTACGGATTGGTCTGCGCTCCGTTTCTGGCGGTGCGCTCTCTGCGACAACTCGCCGACGACGAGAAGGCTTACTTTCCCCATGGATCAGCGATTCTGCGCCGGGATGTCTACGTCGACGACATCCTCACGGGCGCACCCTCCATCGAGGAAGCCATGGACCAGCGGCAGCTGACGGAGCTGTGCACGGCGGGCGGGTTTCCGCTGAGGAAGTGGTCAGCCAACGACCCCCGCCTACTGGCGCGCTTTGCGCCAGAGCACAGGGCTCAACGCGACCTGCTGTCTTGGACGCCGCAGGAGAGTCACGCTACTCTCGGCTTCCACTGGCACCCGAACGGGGACTGCTTTTCTTTCTCTACTAGGTCCCTCACTGTGGCAGCCTACACGAAACAGTCCGTCCTCTCACTGACGGCCCGCCTCTTCGATCCACTGGGCTGGCTGGCTCCGACCGTCATACGGGCCAAGATCCAGTTCCAGTCCACATGGCTGCAAGATGCGGACTGGGACACTCCATTGGACGAGGCTGACACATAACAGTGGAGCAGGTGCCAGGGAGACCTCCCTCGCCTGGAGGAAATTCGCGACGCGTGCCCATCTGCCCAAGTCGAGCTGCATGGTTTCGCGGACGCATCCGAACGGGCCTACGCCGCGGTGGTCTACGCGCGGACGAAAACCCGCCAAGGAGGAGTAACTATCGAACTCATTTCAGCGAAAATCAGGGTGGCGCCGTTGAGGACGGTGTCACTACCTCGCTGGAGCTCTGCGCGGCCTCGTTGCTCACCAGGCTAGTGGCGCACCTTCGCCAGGTTCTCGGTGCAGAAGACGTGCCCATCCACCTATGGTCCTCGACTGTCGCATTGGGCTAGATCCGCGATCACCCTTCACGCTGGAAGGTGTACGTCGCAAACCGCGTCGCCGAGATCCAGACAGCCTTGCCGGGAACTCACTGGCACCATCTCCCGGGGAAGGAGAACCCCGCTGACTGTGCGTCGCGGGGAATCTCCCCGAGCGAGCTGATCGATCATTTGCTCTGATGGAGGGATCCACCCTGGCTTTCGGGGGATCCAACGTCATGACCGTCATCGCAGGAAGACCAGTCCACCGGAAACATGCCGGAGGAGCGCGTCAAAGTGCACGCTGTCGCTGCGCCAATGCCAGAGGTGACCGAACCCGAAGAACTAACACGCTTCTCCTCGCTCAATCGCCTGGTGCGAGTGACCGCTTGGTGTCGGCGATGGAGGCGCGCACTTGCGGCCAAACATCTGCCGCCCGTCGCAGCAAGCCTGCCCCCGGCCAAGGACACTCTGTCAGCCTCCGAATGCCAAGCGACAACGCTCACCTGGCGTGGATTCGAGTGGTGCAGACTGCACCATACAAGGAGGAGTTGAGAACGCTCACGCGGGGAGCGTCATTGCCAAGCAAGAACAGCCTCATTAAACTCACGTTTTTTACAGATCTCGTAGGCATCCTAAGGGTTGGCGAGCGGATCAAGCACGCCCTCCTGGCGTACGACGAAAGGCATCCGATAATCCTGCCCGGCTCATCTCACTTCACGCAGCTCATCGTCGAGGCGTGTCATCTGCAAACCATGCATGGAGGCGTGCAGCTCACCCTCGGGTCCGTCAGGCAGCGCTATTGGATTCCTCGAGGACGACAGTTGGTGAAGGCCATAATTCAGCGATGCGTCACCTATGCCCGCTTACGAGCGGCCACGCAGCAGCAGATCATGGAAGACCTGCCACGACTCCGCGTCACTCCCGCAAGACCATTCTTGCAAACTGGCGTCGACTACGCCAGTCCCATCCAGCTGCGCACGACGAGGGGTCGCGGTCACCGCTCCTACAAGACCTTTGTTGCGGTCTTCGTGTGCCTTAGCACAAAGGCCATGCATTTGGAAGTCATCTCCGATTATTCGGCGGACGCCTTCTTAGCTGCCTTGAGGAGGTTCACAGTCCGGCGCGGGCTGTGTCGCAGTCTCCACAGCGATTGCGGTACAAATTTTGTCGGAGCCGACGCGCAGCTTCGAGCCTTTTTCGCAGCAAGCAACCCGGCGCAGCGCCAAATCGCTGACCAGCTGATCAACGACCTCATTCAGTGGAGGTTCAACTCGCCATCAGCTCCTCACTTTGGCGGCCTGTGGGAAGCAGCGGTGAAGTCTCTAAAGCATCACCTTCGGAGAGTGCTGGGAGAGTCAACGCTCATCTACGAGGAGATGAGCACTCTCCTCATTCAGATTAAGGCATGCCTGAATTCAAGGCCACTACAGGCGCTATCGGACGATCTAGACGACTTGACGGCTTTGACTCTAGGGCTCTTCCTCGTAGGAACAGCCCTCAACGCGCTCCCAGAGCCATGCATAGTGGACGCACTGATCGGCCGACTTTCACGTTGGCAATTGCTCCAGAAGATGCGAGATCATTTCTGGGATAGGTGGTCGCGGGAGTACCTCCACTCGCTTTTCCAGCGGTCCAAATGGTGGGCCTCCAACAATAAGATCCGCATCGGGCGGCTCTGCCTCATTCGGAGCGACAACACGCCACCGACACGATGGCCGCTTGCCAGGATCATCGTCACTCAGCCTGAGGAGGACTGGTAGGTCCGTGTGGTCACCGTCCGGACCGCAACCTCGGAACTGACCCGCCCAATCGTCAAGATCGTCCTCTTGCCGGAAAGCAGCTGCGACGAAGAAGAGGATGAACCCGCGCATCGTGGGAACATTGCCTCTCGCAGCTAACCAAGAACACTAGCGAAGGAAGCATCACTTCGCCGGAATTCGGCGAGGCGGGCGGGATGTTCGAGATTACAATCTCGATCTCGAATTTAGCATGGAGATGCCGCGCGACCGCGTCGTCGCCGCGCGCGCGGTGCGAGGCGGCGTTTTCTGGTCGGTCGAAAACGCGCGGCATCAATAAACATCGTCGCCCTTCTCGAAGGATCCAAGTTGAAATTGTGACAAACAAGTCACGTAAAAACGATTGGCGGAAATAAGCAAATTTCGGAAACTTTCTGGATCCTTCGAGAAGACGATGACTAAATAAAAGCGAGCCGACTGCCGGGCCTCGCGCAGTCCGTTGAGAACGATCGACGCGTGCATGTTATCTCAGCAATAACAAAATTTCGGTTTCGCGAAGTTAGAACGCTATCTAAGTGCCGTTGTGTGACCACCGGAGACATGGCTACATTTAGGGCTTTGGGATATAATTATTGAAAGAAAATTTCTCATATATTCTAAAACGCATAAGACAAACTTACATTAAAGCAAGGTATAAAAACTTGGCGTACCCGGGTCGCATTAAAACGTGTACATTTTATAAATATGTACATTATTTTGATTATTTTAATATAATAAATGTGAATGATAATATATATAGATAATATAAACGTAAATGTATTTATAATAGTAAATTTATATATATTTGTATAAAACTTAATAAAATTTAATATAATATATAAATATTCAATATAATAATATTTTTGTTATATGATTGATGCAACTAATTTTCACATAATATGAAACAACAAATAAATTTAAAACAATATGTTTTTAATGTGACTCGGACACGCCAAGTTTTTATACCTTGCTTTGATGAAAGTTTGTCTTATGCAATTTAGAATTTATGAGAAATTTTCTTTCAATAATTATGTCCAAAGACATAGATGCGTATATTATGCATTTAGTTATTTAGAAAATAACTTTCATTTTAGCTATACTACTATTTTA
This sequence comes from Cataglyphis rosenhaueri, assembly GCA_039654425.1. NCBI lineage: Eukaryota > Metazoa > Arthropoda > Insecta > Hymenoptera > Formicidae > Cataglyphis > Cataglyphis rosenhaueri. The sequence goes on along the minus strand of JBCEWD010173875.1, from coordinate 9,919 downwards.
ATTATAATACAATTTATTAAATATATTTTTTCTTAATATTAGAAACAATAAAATAAAAATATTTTATAGTATAAATTTTTATGCTTTTGACGATTTTTTGATATCATTATTTTTATAGGAAATTTAAATAATTATTTTATACAAAAGTACATTTATTTAAAATGTTATTATTTAAATATATTTTTTTACATAGCGCGTGTTCTTGTCGCTTTTTTTATCTTTTTTTTAAAAAAGTAATTTTTTTAAGGATATCATTCTTTTTTTACTCAAAATGTAACAGTTCTTTTTGCTTATTATAGATATCTATATCCTTAAAATTTCTTATCTACTTTAAAAATGACGGATAATTACAAATTAGTGTATCAGAAATATATATTATTATTTACGATCTATACTTTTATTTTTTGATGAATAATCGTTGTTATTCATATAGTTTTATTATTAATTATATAAATTAGAAAATTGCGGACAGCTCGCTTTTTTATAAATTTTTAAATTAAAGAGAAAAAAAATTAACTTAAATATAATAATAATATAACTATATTTAATATAATATTCTAAGAATAATATTTTTAATAATAATATAACAATATTATAACTTTTTAACTTTTTAACTTTTATTTAATTTAATTTACATTGCATGGCCATTGTTTTGCTATTTTATATTAATTTGATTAGTAGGCTTTTGACACATTTTATTCTATGTCAAATTAATCATCTAATAATTTTCAAACTTGATTGATAACAATTGTTATTAAGAGTCCTTAAAGGTAGAATCTGGCCACTTAATTAGTTTTGGAAAAACATGGCAACAATGTATACATGAATAAATGTAAAGCAATTATAATTTTGTTGTATAAAAAAATATTTTTTATGCAAGTTTTATTCACACTTGTCACCAATCAGGTTTGAAAATTATAAGACGATTTATTTCATATAGAATAAAAATTGTCTGTACCAAAGCAGAATAACCAAATCAATATAATCAATAGCAAAACAATGGCCATTCTATAATTAAATATTAAAAAATTAAAAAGTTTTAATTTTTATTATATAGTTTATATTTTTTATAATATCATATATTATTATCTTAGAATATTATATTAAATATAGTTATATTATTATTATTTGAGTTAACTTTTTTTATTCTTTAATTTAAGAATTTATAAAAAAGTACAAGCTGTTCGTAATTTTTTTATTTAAATAAATATATAATATATAATATATTAAATATATAATATATATTAAATATATAATATTTAAATAAATAATTGTATGTAATTTTCTTATTTCATTTCTTTTTAAATTATTGGTTTCCCTAATTTTTGTTCTGCCATGTTTTTCCAAAGTTTGTTTCGACCAATAAAAAAGAACACCCATTATGGTCAGATTCAATTCAGCCTTGTATACAAATGTAGGCCTTTAATTTAGATATGGTAACTATAGTAATTTTTCAATTAATCACTAATTGCAGAGCGTTGCTAATATAACTCAGAATAAGCTAGCGCAATCTTTCGTCGAAAGCAACAAATGGACATTTTATATTTTACTATATACAGGGTGTCCTGCAAAGATTGTGCCAACGCTTGTGAACGGGTAGAGCACAGTAAACTGAACAGAAAAGTCCTTTACCATTTTTTGATCTGAGCTTTTTTTCGTTGTTATATGATGTTAAAGTTAATCAGCTCCTATCTATACAGCAGAAAGCCGTCTAATTACTTCGACCCCCGACGTCTCTCCTTTGTTTTCCGTTGTAGACAGGTGCTGATTAGCTAACTTTAACATCGTATAATAACGAAAAAAAAGCTCAGATCAAAAAATGGTAAAGAACTTTTCTGATTAGTTTACTGTGCTCTACCAACTCACGAGCGTTGGCATAATCTTTGCAGGACACTCTCTATATACATATTTGTTGATGATAATGACGTTTTTTAAACAAAATTTTCACATATGGAACTTTGCTTCATAATATCTCTGATAATAAATCTGATTATAAATCTGATTATAAATCTGATTATAAATCAAGTACAACAAATATAAAAACATTTTCCTTATATAATTAAGACCCAAGCTATCCATTAAGCCTATTAAAAATTCGATCAGTCCAACCGTTACTGAGAACCAAGGTTATATAACCGAGGGTATTATGAGGTACTTGCAACTGATCGATTCGCATATAGATACATGGTGTGCTTCACTATACTTGGCGCGAGACATTACCGTGTCTCTTGATTTCTGACAATGATATATTAATTTGAATATAAACATATAAATTTATTGCGAATAATCAACGTTCTTAAATTAACTACATGAAAATACATTCTTATAGCAATTGAAAAAAAAGTAAAGAATATATTTTAGATTTATAACATCTAATTATTATAAAATATTTTATTAATCGTTGTATATGAATATTTTATTTTTTTTAGTTATTTACAATAACGGACATCAAACATAAATTTATAACAGATATACGAAACGAATATGCGGATTTCATATGGATGCGAAATGAACGTGATCAAAATTATTATAGTTTAGTATATTGCATTATATACATTATATTTATTTATATGTATATCAATCTTGTATATAATATTTTATTAAATATAATAAATAATATTAATATTTAATAAATAATATAAATATTTAATATTTAATAAATATTATTATATATTTTATAAACGTAATTAATAAAAAATATTAAAAAATTTATTTATATAAAAATTAATTTCTATTTTATATTTTAAGCAAATAATAATAAACGATAGTAATATAGAGGCCATTATAGCGAGACAGGAATGTCCCCCCTTGTCTCCCTGTCCTGGTTTCTGAGGAAAAAAAGAGTGGGGACTCATGGACTCCCACGATTTTTATATATGTTTTTTATTTTTTTTTTTCGGGCGAGTAGAAATACTCGGGCTTGAACCTAAGTCCTCCGTTTTTCTGATCTTGGTCCTAGTGTGCTGGGTTAATTGAAATCTTACAACAGTGAGAGTTAGATAGGGTATTTATGGAGAGGAATAGGTTTCTCTGACCCAGGGGTCCAGTGCTCCGATTGGCTCGCTATAATGGCCGGCAGCTTGATTGATTCCTGCGATCTGGAAAAACAAGACAGAAAATAGTGCGAGAGAGAAAGCCGACAAGATGTCTGACGTAACAACAACAGACCCCAAAATAGTGACCGTCGAAGACGGAGTTGTCCCATGGCAGAGTTATCCCTCTCCTCCTTCTCCTTGTGGAAAACCGTACGATATCGTACGACATCTCCCCTCGGCCATCCTTACGGAAAATAGTGCTGCAACACGCGTGCTATGTGTCACCCACCCCATTCTATCTTTCTTGTTGAAAAAAGAGAAATCGGCTAGTGTGGAATAAATTAACTGATATGGAGTATACGAAATACATGTGTTCATGTATGGACACGCCTGTCCGAGCGATCGAGGCGGACTACGCAGGTAGACGTACATAATGACGTCATCGTTGGAAACAAAGGGTCTCGGTTTATGAATGCTGAGAAGGAATAGCAATTGCGGCGGTTTAGAACGCCATGACGTCACTGAGGCAAAGAGGGAAGGAAGGAAGGAGAGAAAAGGAAAAAATTTAATGTTTTCACAGAATTACTTTAAAAAATTAATAACATTTTTATTTATATTGCAGCAGAAATACGATGTTCTGTACAAATTATTTACATTTAAATATATAATATTTACAACATTGGCAAAAAGATATTATTATACGTTGCAAGAGAGTTGCACTTCCAACTTGCGACTGCGACCCGAAGAAATCAAGACATTGAAAACGCAAATATCGAAATGTTTCGCGATATCGTGACTCCCGGCATTCTGCGCTATCCAACTTACGACTCTCCAAATATCCTCGTATGTTAAGTCGCGCGCAAGGCAAAATGATATACCCGCGAGTTTATGTGCTAAATTTAATAAATGAAAGGCCCTACATAATCGCCTAGCTGGCACGTATTTAGCACATACGCATAAATTTCACGAAATACATTTACTAATGCGTTATAAATATTTGTATCTCCGTGTAATGGTTGTATCACAAAATTCGCTTCTCTCTCTATTATACCGAATCTCCTAAATTGCCGCGTATTACCCCCAATAAATCTATGTTGCCAAAATTATTACCGACCTATTGTTGCTTTTGTCGTTGGAGCAGCATCTCTTTTTCCTCCTCTTCACTCTCCTCTGTCACCGGCGGAGGATTAGTAGCGCGATTTCCCGACTCGATTTCTTTGCTTCTTTCCTCGTTATTTTGAAGCTGCGTCACATATTCATCGGTACTTTTTTCTTTCGCCTACCACCGTCTCTCTGTACTCGAAGCAAAAGAAATAAATAATTATAAATAAAATAAAAATTATATCTAAATTATTTTTGTTTTTTTAAAATTTTGTCATTATTCTTGTTAAAACATGTTTTTGAAAATGAATATTTTATTTTTTAAATAACTTACACGAAGACTCCGTTTCAACTCTTCTTCAGCCTTGCGTTTCTGTGTCTAAGCGGCAGCTTATGCGCTTGTACTCTCTTGATTGTTCCAATCTATAAATTATGATAAATTTTAAAATTTAATCATCATCTCATATATTCGATTACATTTGTACTATAGTAAGGAATAAAAACATTTTGCTATCCTGTCAAACGATTTCTGCAATGCTTCGCTAGTAGGAAACTTATAAGCCTTCCTGCATTCTCCTCCTCGTTGTTAAATTTTTACTATCTCATTTCCACTATCTCACCCGCGATATGTAGCAATTCGTCGAAATCATTAAAATAACCTAATTTGTACAATGCTGCTAGTACAGTATCCCAACAGACGCATGCAAAAGATCGGAAAACTTTGTAATTAATTTCCGACGATTCATCCGACAACGAGGATAAATATCGTTCACTGTTTATCGCGAGTGACAAATTAACTATAATTATGTACTTGCGTAATATATTTTTAAGCTTCGACATTTTTAGAATCGCATTCTCGCGATATAACTTTTCAAATAATATGCGATGGCACTTTTTGTACAGTAATACAACGTTGCTTCAAATGTTGGAGAACTCGGAAATAATTTTTTTCTACCCTGTCTCGAAGAGTTTATTTATAGACATATCCCCTTTTTTTCGAAATAAGAAACGCTCATGGAAGGTTGAAACTTTTCACTTTCTCCCAAGAATAATTTTTAGAAAAAAATCAAAGAAGCATCGAAAAGTCGCATTTTCTTTGAGAAAAAAGTAAACAAAGATATATTTCTTTTATTACATTATTCACGGGTATTATTCATTTAAGTTTTATTGTTCAGACGTTTTTGCTGCTTCAATAATGGTTTTGTCACAAAAACTTTCATTTTTATATTCTCATAAAAGAAAGTTATGTAAAATAAAAATTTTTTCTTTTTACGATATAAAAATTTATTTTTATACGCAAATTTTTCCCCCACTTTCCCTTATATTTTGATATATAAGCAGCATGAGAAAATACGAATCCTTATTCATTTGAGTTTACACAAATCGTTACGAAATCTTTATTTCGACTTTGGTACAAAAATTTGTCGTTGTTGTGACCAATGTTTGTTCAGTTCTCAGCAAAAAATAATAAAAATGGCCGCCACGAAAAAAATATCTAGTGATCAGAAAAATCTAACCGATATTGTTAAATCTACACATGTTTGTGATATTAACAAATCAAATCTCATGACCATCGATAGAAACAACCAGCGATATTTATTACTAATGGACGGTCTTAATTCATCGTACACTAAGAAGATTCACGTGGGAATGCAGACGAGGAACGAAAATTGCTTTGTGCCGATTATTAAATTAACAAGTAATTACGCAAATGGAATAAGTCTCGACACTGATACTTGACAGCAATTTTAAATCAGCAGATGAAGCAGTATTTTGTGAGTATCAAAAAACTAAACTAAGTCCGATTATTATCAACAATATTTCCATCGGCTTAACCACCGTTTACGGAACAAGTGCAGTGATAGTGAGCTATAAGGAAAATGCGGAACAACCAGCGAATAATCAGGCAAAGGAACAGCCACTGTTGAAGAAGCGAAAAACGTACAACGTCGCCATCATGATGCAGAAAGCTACTTTAGTCGGCTTGGAAGATATTACAAGATGTATGGATGTTCATTTGGCACAGCTAATTTCCATTACTGACACCGTCAATGTGTGCTTCAATTACCTGATTAACAAAATAGAATTAAAACTTTCCTCGTCTTATAGATTGCGAAATCATAAAACTTACAATTAAAGGTAATTTTCAAGAAATCGAACGCGATGTGCAAACACAAATAAATAATTTATTATTTTTGATATTTTAATATTGTATTCGTAGAATTACACTAGGCTTTTATAAAATTTTACTAAAGCTCATTTGTTAATTTTATAAAAAAAGAAAGTAAAAATTTTATTTTTAATAAATAGAACGTTTAACGCGACATATCTCAACGCAAATTGCACAGTAGTTTTCAAAAATCCGAGATCGTGCACAAATTCGTCATTCAGCGCACCAAGTATATCCCAATGATCTAAAATTTATGGAAGAAATGTATTACGACGTTACATCGAGATCTTGCAATAGTATTGGGGTCACTATGGTGAGAGACAGGAATATCTCCCCTTTTTCCCCTTGGCGCCAGCTCCCGCTGTCGCCCGTAGTGCGAGAAAGAAAGTCGACAAGTCCGACGTGTCAACAGCCGGTAAAATAGCGACCGTCGAAGACAGCAGAGTTGTCCCATGGCGGAGTTGTCCCCCTCCTCCACCCCCTTGTGGAAAACCGAAAGATATCGCGCGACATACGGCATCTCTCCCCTTCAATCAATTTTCCTTTACGGAAAATCGTACCACCCGTATCGTCCACTCTCTCCTACCCTTCTTGCTGAAAAAAGAAAAATCGGCTAGTGTGGAATTATCTGATATCAAGGGACGTCCTACTGTAATGCGATGCTAGGGTCGCGGCAAAGCGGTGAAAGAGACGCAATATGAAGGCTACGTACAAGCGTGAACACTCTTTTCGCAGCTTTACCGCGCGCTTATATCGCATTACAGTAAGGCGTCTCCTCATCGGGCGCTTGTATAAGAAGCGGATTGGCTGATCTTTTTTAATGAATGTGTCAATAATTATTAGGAAAATCGTAAAATAGTAAAGGACTTTCCTATTCACTTTGACATCCTTTATATGCACACAACGAGTGATCCGCAAATTGTGAGACTCTATATATCCGTATGATAGTGAACGACTATTAATAAATCTACGTTTTAATAATACAGGCTCACATATTTTGGTTTTATCTCGTGTTACTAACTCATGAAACGCACTACGTCGAATTGTTCTGAATCGTAAATTTATCGAAGTTTCAGTTTTTTCGTCGTTTTTTTCCTTTTCTGTCTCTTTAGCTAATAATAAATCCCTAATATTATTGAAATTAACAAGCTGTGAGTTTTCATAATTTAAAGTAATGCCTTTAACTTTACACGATTTGTGCGTTTGTCTGGCGTGCGTACGATATAAGCATAAAATTTTAGACCATCGGACACGAACGCTTCGATATAACTGCCACTGCCATAGCTCTCGAGCTTGACAGTCATATCGCATAAAAAAATTTTCTGTACGCGGCTCATATTCGTTCGGATCGCCGCTGCTTACGTAGATACATGAATCTGTATCATAATACAAAACACGACGTTCTAATCGCTTTAAATTAGAGTATAATGTTAAACGAGCTTGTGCGTATATGCCGTTATCACATTAGTCAACAGGGAGGAAACAACTGCTTCTTGTCGCAGTCGCCATGAAACATATATTACCTCGTCATTCACGGGTAATATATCAGTTATTTCATGCTCGGCACTCATCAGCAAAATCATAAAACGTTGCTGCATTCTCATGACTTTCGTATTAGTCAAATTGGATCGTTGGCCAAATTTCCCCCAAAAAGAATTTAGGCATAGCTTCGTGACAGAACGTAAGCCGGAATTTCGCACGATGTTGTGCTTATCGAGAATAATACCTTCGGTCTTTTCATATTCCCGTAAATATTGTTCTTTAGCATCATCATTATTTTTCGCTCAGCCATCATTCGCTCAGCCATCTACTGACCTCTTGCTTAAGTTGCAAGAATGTATTTATATATTCGGCGAATAATCTTCTTTGACGCGTCGTGTGATCGATTTGGCTGACTTTGTACTGCCAAATCTCACTTACCGCCGTCATGATAACCTTTTTCGACGGCTTTGCGTAATTCACAGGACCCCCAAGTACCCTCGAATTTGAGTGATTTATAGAATGGCCGAGCTCGCGTTCCATCCATATCAACCACTGCAGAGCTATACGCGAATGATTATTTGTTTTTTTGTATTTATCTGCCGGAATGACGCCTATCGTATTTGAGTGCAAAAAGTTTTTTTTAGAAAACAGTCATGCACGTCGACGAAATAGTTGTGCATTTCTCGAACGGACGCACATTTCCACGATCAATAAAAATTTTTCTAAACGTCATGCACGCTTGTCAAAAAATATCGACGTCGATACGGCAATAGCGAATGATTTCGAGTTGAAAATCAAACACGATGTTTTTCTGCCGCATATCGGCATGCCATGCAAGAAAGCGTTTGCGCTCTTTTGTTTTCATTGATTCCGGAGAATAATAATGTAAGTCTAGTAAGGGTCCGACATACAATTAGTTTTCGGCAGTATTAAATAAATGTGCCTTCATCTGATGTATTCCGCAATCCGAAAGCTTTTGGTAAATCGGATAAACGCATCGGCATAAAATTTATATTGTCGATGAATTTCGTATATCTTACCGTTAATCCCACGGTCTTATATAGATTGCAAAATCATAAAACTTACAGTTAGAGGTAATTTTGAAGAAATCGAGCGCGATGTGCGAACACAAATAAATAATTTACCATTTTTAGACGTATATTTTAATATTGTATTCAAAGAATTACTTTCGCTAGGTTTTAATGAAATTGTAAGTATAATTTTATTAAAGCGCAATTGTTAATTTTATAAAAAAGAAAAATTTTATTTTTAATAAATAGAACGTTTTAATCTTAACAAAACTCTAATATATTTTTCTTTTACTCCATTTCTTTTCTATGAAGCACTCCTCATCCTCACTTCTTTACTATTAACATAAAAAATTTTATAGCAAAGTAATATTGTATGATAGCAGTGCATTAGACGAACATTTTATTTTTAGCATAAGTATGTATAGAGCACCGCATATAAGCTCGTAAGCCGGTGCTCAAAAAAACACTGACGCGAGTTTGCCTCCGCGAATAAGCTTACTCGCGTCGATTCCGTGGCTGCTTTTCAGCTAATTGGCCGCGGTACTTTTCGTTCGTACGCAGATCGGAAAGGCTAGCGCGAGCATGCGGTAGGGCCCCTGGAGCGCGGATAAGCTTATTATTCCTCACATACATGAGCAATATTAAAGGAATATTCGGATGTACATATTTTTTACGTATCATTAAGTATCATCGGCTATTTTTTTATATTTATGAAAGTATATGCAAATGCCAAATCGCTCATTTCGCAAAATGAACGTACGGATCGTTGGTGTATGTATATTAGAAAGAAACATATTTGCAACATATACAAAATGTTAGCTTGAAGAGGTTCCGTGTCTGTGCGGCGGAGGGAGAGTGGTCATAAATGTGCTCGAGGAAAAAAAGCATGGAATGCAGGAACTAGTAGGAAGGCAAGAAATTAGAAGGGATTAGAAGGAAGAGTAGAGAGAGAAGATCGGATGAGAATGAAGGGAAGTAAGATGAATAGAAGATGAAGAAATTAGAAGGAATTAAGGATATATTGGCAGAGAGAGAGAGAGAGAGAGAGAGAGAGAGAGAGAGAGAGAGAGAGAGAGAGAGAGAGAGAGAGAGAGAGAGAG
>JBCEWD010173776.1:0-11348 GCA_039654425.1 Cataglyphis rosenhaueri | reverse complement strand
GCACAATTCATAGTCTCGTGTTCTCGTACAGCATGTATATTGAAAAATAGGCCCATTATCCACAGGAAGCATAATGTGCAGTATCTTACACTGTCAGTTGTGTAAAAAAAATATATACAACACATTTTTGATATTTCATCCAAGCTATTTATTTCCGCTTAGTTTAATGCCTTGTGGATTCTATCATTTGAAATGTCACTTTGTTCGCTATCATAAACAAAATCCTCCAGTGGTGATTCTTCTACTCGGAATTCTCTTCGTTTTTTTCTTCTTTTTCAACAATATTCATATCAATATTTTCTTTCACTATAACTATGTCATTATTAGGGTGCCATCATTTTTTAAAACAAATAACGTATGTAACTCTTTTAAGAACTAAAAAAAGTACATATTTTTTATATTATTTATTTTTTATATTATTTATACATATTTTTATTACTTTTAGCAATATCTAATAAGTGTTTGCCTTTTTTAAGAACTTTTATTGCATCTTTACAATCGATATTTAAATTTAAATATATTAGTAATTCATTTTTAATTAAATTTAGAAAAGCTTTTCCGTTTTACGCATTGAACGCATAGATCGCCTGAAAATCTATAAATTATAAATTTCCAGGCGCTTAATGCGTGAAATGGATGCATTCATAGTAATAAATTACGTGACACGGTGACATCTACCATAAAAATTATAATGAAAACTTAGTATTCGTAAACTAAAGTATTTTAGCGTACTTTATTACTTTTACAAAGTATAAAGTATGTTCGTCCAAAATAACGTACAATACTTTATTTTAAAATACGGATGGCAACCCTAATCCGGAGCGCTATTCGCCAGTGACACGCGAAACTCGAAAATACCGGATTCCACCCGGTTCCGAGAATTTTTATTTGTTTGTCTTCAGCGAAAGGTTTTTTTATTGCTAAATCGTGATCTGTTTTGTTGATCATCAAGGAAACAAGGCGAATTACGTGCCCATTTTCGTAATACGAATCCGCCACGCTTTAATATGGAATTTAACTGATCGCGTGCTTGCCGAATTCGAGTCGTATCGTCAGCTCCGAAAAGTAAGTCGTCGACATAAATATTATCGGGATAGGAATTGCTAGCGGAAATGTTGATCTTCATCGATGACTAATTGTTTCAACATCCGAAGGGCTAGAAACGGAGCACACATTCTGTACGTAACCGTTAATAGTTGATAATCAACGAACGGAAGTTCCGAAAGCGATGATTTCCATAGGATTCATTGATAATTTATATCACGCGGATCAATACGAATCTGGCGATACATTTTCACATCTGATAAATAAACGTATTTATATATACGCCATTGTAAGATGACGGACATGAGATCGGTTTGTAATTTCGGTCCGGCATTTAAATGATCATTTAAAGATGTGCCGTTTGTCGCAACGCTCGATACGTAGAAAACAACGCGAAGACGTGACGTAGAGCTGTTTCCCGTATCACTCCGTGACGCGGGAGATAAACATGTTGTTCGATTTGATTTTGAGCTATCGGCGCAGGTTATATATGCCCAAGCCGTTGATAATCGAACATGAATTTGTGATATTCTTTTGTGACTTCCGATTTGTCGTGAAATTTGCGGAGAATTGATGCGTGGTGAATTTAACATTTTATCCACACGAAATCTTGAATTTCCGATATCAATTGCAGGATCCTTCTTAAGCGGTAGCCGTACGACGTACCGTCTGTCACAGTCGCGAGAATGAGTTGATCGAAAATGCTCTTTACATTGCTTCTCGTGCGGTGTGAGATGAGTTTGTCGTGGGAGTCCGTCAACCTCCCAAAAGCGACGAAGTTCCTCTTCGAGCGAGGAAAAGCCAACAATATGATGAGTCGAAACGCGAGTGCAGTTTCCGGATAGAATTGTAGGCGGAAGAATCATCAGTCGTTGGTGACGTAATTGGTCCCGAAATTATCCATCCGAGGATAAAATTCTTGATGGAACGATAGATTGTTCGACGCTTGCGAACACCGTCGAGAATTACGTCATTATAGATATCTGTTCCGATTATGAGATTGATAGAATCGAGACTCGTCAGATCCGCGTCTGCTCGCGGCAAATCAGAGAGATAAGAGAATGATGAGAGATTCATGTTTTGTCTTGGAGTGTAAGAAGTTAACGACTTTATAATGAGCGCGGTGGTCGAAACCGTCGGAGCGTAAGAGTCGCGAGGCGATATGAAAATATGCGTCTCATGTTGAAAAATACCCGCGTGAATTTCGCTGACGGCGGAAATCCGCATGCAAATACGTTTGACGCGCAAGATTTGCACTAAATTTTCAGAAATTAATGTCATTTCAAAGCCTTGCTCGAATGACAGTGGTGCGACCAAACGGCCTGCGCACCGTGACCCAGGCCGTCGCTAATAAGACGGATGATTGCTTTCTCTTTGAAGCGATCAATGAATTTACTTCCGGAGTCGTTTTGGAAGTTTGAGATGCCGAGGAATTAAGCTGTGCATTTTTCGAAGCACTTGAGCTGGAATCCGAGTCAACGTGTAGCATCGAATGATGCTTCTTGTGGCAAACTCAACATGAATATTTGCTCTTGCATTCTTGTGCAGAATGCTTCAAACTCAAACAAACAACGTTTCTGTTGCTTCACGATATCTCGACGTTGATTCGCATTTTTGCTCACAAGCATAGGACATACATTTATAAAATGTTGAGCTGGACATAATGAGCACTGAGATTGTGTGCCAGCAGATTCGGTGGCGGCTTTAACTCGCGAGGCTACGAAGGGTTTTACACCGTTTTTAGAGGCTGACGCAAGAGCGGATGCTTCTAAACGTGAGCGCGAGATTGAAGGAATCGGATTAAGTTTTCGTGAGACTGCGGAGCGTTTGTATCGCTGATTTTAACATTCCACGCTTTACGCGTCGCCGAGTCTAATTTTTGTACAATGAAGTAAACGATAATGTTGTCCTATAATTCTTCCGACGTTCGATTTAATTTTTTCAATGACGCTAACGCGATGTTGACTTTATCGCATAGAATTTGCAATTCAGAAGCAGACTCGCGCGTTATACGAGATAAATTAAGCAATGTCGAAAGATGACTGTTTATCGATTGCTGTTTGTTCTCATACCGCGAGGTCGTTCTACGCTATTTCAAAATTAGAGACGGTTATCGAGATATTCGCGATACATTCCAGCGCGCGATCTTTAAGCACGATGATAAAAAATGCATTTGCGCAAAATCAGTAACATCGGGGTTTTTGATAATTAGCGTGGTAAATTTATCGCGAAATTGTTGCCATTCGTCGTAATTACCATCGAACGGAGGTAATTTAATGGGGGAAAGATGCGATAACGAAACGTTTCCGCGGGCAGCCTCGAGGATAAATATGAATTTGGACTCACGACCGATTCCAACTCCTCCAAGATCTCCGCTATGTAATCCAGAACATTTTGGTAGATGCGTAGATTGCGTCGAAATGATTTTCCTTGAAGTAGATGAAAGATAACCGGGTGGCTTCCGGGATTCTCTGCAATTCTTTTGTGTGTCTGTTCGAGTATTGTCCAGAGCTTCTCGCGCTGTGAAATTCTGGAACATTTTCGCTGGTATTAGATTGTTCCTTCCAATCTTTTTGAAATTATCGAAATAGCGTTCGATCGAATGCTGAAGTTGCTGCTGATGTACAAATTGCTCAGACATGTTGCCACATAATATCACTCGCAAAATTATTCTCCACACGCACTTCTATCCGGCTTGAAGGACCAATATATTCAAGAATCGATGCGATCGCCCGAATCTTTTAGATATGAACGCTCAGAGATGAGCGAGAAGCGGCGTATAATGCGAATCCGCAGATTTGCTGGAGGATAAGGAATATGAAGTGAATACTGTCATGACGTGTAATTAATAATTATTTTATTTGTTAATAATAGAAGCGAGCGACGGCACGAGCTCCGCAAATCCGATCGGATATCTTGATAATATCCTTTTCTTGTCTGCCTTTCTCCACGATTTGGAAATCTTGAAGGATCTCTTGTTAGAAATTCTCGCGAGAGCGGAAATCTTGCACGCTACCGTCAGATAGGTTTTGACGCGAGGCAAAGGATATTCGCGATGCAAATAAGGAGCGTCGGCTCTCGGACTCCACTAGTTACAATCACACATCATACTTATAAAGCGAATTAGATAATAAGTGAGAATTGCAGCGTTTCTCACAAGAAATTTTACACTCGATCGCACGCGAGAATGTCAGTTGAGCGATGCACAATAAGAATGACGATGGCGTATATGACACAAGCGAATTGATTTTTCGAGATTGTGAGAAACTCGAAAAAACATGAGATTGCAAACAGCAACACGAAAATGATACTAAAGAGGATCGACCATCTCTGTTCGTCATCAAGGACTGACTGACTAACGACCGCAAAGACTCGCGATCGGGCGATTTTCACAAGAGGAGGTTTTTCGGCATCGAGTGTTCTAGAATCCAGGTGTTTGTCACTCTTTTTCATAGTAGAGAAATCTCGCGATCACGCTCGGAGCGGGTTTGATTTTGACCGCGAAGCTGTTTACCTTCATTCGTGTTTTGATTTCGAGAATTATAACTTTAATTTATCGGCGACGTTTGCCGTTGAAATAATCGGTTAAAATTTGTCTTTTGAACATTTCATTTTGAACAAAATATAAATAATTGATATAAATATTATTATGAGTTAAAGCACATAAATTATATGCAAAGTTATAGGCAAATTTTAATGAATAAAAATATTTTTATCTTTAGTGTCAGTTTCCATGTGTCCTATAACTTTAACTTATTGCCTATAGCTAATTCTAGTTCGCAATAACTATCATGTGAAAAATTTATTATATACTTCTAATTTATGAACGCCATCAGATAATGATCCACAGCCAATGAGTTTATTTAATTTGTTGTTATGCTTCGGCAAAACTTGTTTTGATAAATCCTTGTAAAACTATTATCTGTATACAGGGTATTCGAAAAGAATTAGATCTCCCCTGTCCAGAAGTACGCACTTTCACGGAAAATAATCCGAACAAAAGTTGTAAGAATCATGAAGGACTATCTTTTGGTGACCTTGAACTTGATCTTGAATTTGACTTTGAGGGTCAATTGAAAGTCAATTTTGATTTTTTAAATAAAAACCTTTTTTGATCCTGGATTTAAAAAGGGCAAAAAATTTTACGTTCAGAAATATTGTCATATCAGTGGTCAAAGTGTCCCCTAGGTGTCATTTGAAAGTCAAATTATTGACAAATTATCACACAATATGCAGTGGGTGGTATTGAGTGAAATGACCCAAACAAAAGTTGTAGGGATCATGAAGAATTATATTTTGATGATCTTGAATTTAACCTTGAGGTCGATTGGGTATTGGGGATTTGTTTGGATCATTTCATTGGGTCACATATACATCAGAATAATCAAAATAATGTATATATTTATAAAATGTACTCGTTTTAATGCGACCTGGGCACGCCAAGCTTTTATACTTTGCTTTGGTATAAGTTTATTTTATGCGATGTAGATTTTATAAGAAATTTTCCTGCAATAATTATATCTCAAAGATATAGATGTGTATATATTGTGCATTTGGTTATTTACAAAATAACTCTATTTTAATTATACTTCTACTTTTATTATAATGCGATTTATTAAATATAATTTTCCTTAATATTGAAAACAATGAACAAAAAATATTTTACAACATAAATTTTTATTCAGTTGACATAATTTTTCAATATCAATATTTTTGTAAGAAATTTAAATTTAAATAACTATTTTATACAATTTGATTAAATTGTTTTTATTTAAATAAAAAAAGTAAATTTTATAGGTTAAGTTTTTATTCTTTTGGCGCAATTTTTATTATTTTTATAGAAAATTTAAATAATTATTTTATACAAAAATATTTTCATTTAAATATAATATTTTTTAACATAGCGCGTGTACTTAGCGCCTTTTTCTTATCTTTTTTTTAAAAAGGTAATTTTTTTAGAGATATCATTTTTTTTCATCAAAATACAACAGTTCTTCTTGCTTATAGATATCTACATCCTTCAAATTTTTTATCTACTCTTAATCTAAGAATAACGGATAATTACAAATTAGTGTATCAGAAATATACATTATTCACAATATATACTTCTAAATTTTTGATGATTAATCCTTGTTATTTATGTAGTTTTACTATTATTAATTATATAAAATATTAATTAAATAAAAAAATTAACTTAAATATAATAATAATGTAACTATATTTAATATAATATTCTAAGAATAATATTCTTAATAATAACAATATTAATAACAATATTATAACTTTTAACTTTTTAACATTATTTAATTTAATTTACATTGCATGCCCAATGTTTTGCTATTTTATATTAATTTGATTAGTTAGCTTTTGGTACATTTTATTTTATGTGAATTAAATCATCTAATAATTTTCAATGTTGATTGATAACAATTGTTAATAAGACTTGCATAAGAAACATTTTTATATAATGCAATTATAACTGCATTGCACTACACTCGTTCATATTGTATATTAGAATCCTTAAAGATAGAATTTGATCACTTAATTAATTTTGGAAAAACATGACAGCAGTGTATACATGAACGAATGTAATGCAAAGCAATTATAATTGTGTTGTATAAAAAAATATTTCTTATTAACAATTGTCACCAATCAGGTTTGAAAATTAAGACAATTTATTTCATATAGAATAAAAGTTGCCTGAACCGAAAGCCGAATAACCAAACCAATATACAATAGCAAAACAATTTTATAATTAAACAATATTAAAAAATAGTATTAAAAAGTTTTAATTTTTATTATATAGTTCATATTTTTTATAATATCGTATATTATTATCTTAGAATATTATATTATTGTTATTTAAGATAATTTTTTTTTATTCTTTAATTTAAGAATTAAAAAAGTACAAATTATTCGTAATTTTCTTATTTAAATAAATATATAAATTTATGAAAAAGTACAAACTTTTCGTAATTTTTTTATTTAAATAAATATAAATTGTTTGTAATTTTCTTATTTTACTTCTTTTTAAATTATTATGTTTTTCCTAACAATTTCTATTGGTTCTGCCATGTTTTTTCTAAACTTTGTTTCGATCAATAAAAAGAAACACGCACTATGACCAAATTCAATTCAGACTTGCACAAATGTAGGCCTTTAGTATAGATGCGGTTACCATGGTAATTTTTAAATCAATCAATCGCTAACTGCAGATATGCTAAGAAGAATTGCGTTGCTAATATAACTCAGAACAATACTAGCGCAATCTTTCGTCGAAAGCACTAAAAAGACTTGAAGTTTCTTTTATATTATATCATACAGGGTGGCCCGGAACATTCCAGCCAGACTTTGAGATCTTATAGGAAATTTAATTCTGAACAAAAAATTTCTTATATGAATCGAAAAATGCTTCTTTAAGAAGTTATCGCTCAAAAATCTCTGATAAAAGAAAAGCAAAAGGTAAAAAGAAAATGAAATAAAAAGAAAATAAAACTTAAAAGGAAGAGCAAAAGGTGAAAAGAAAATGAAAATAAAACTTAATAAATTTCTTGAAAAAACGATAAAAATAAAAAATAAAAATCTTTTCTTTTTATGAAAATAAAATTTTTTCTTTTATGAAAATAAAATTTTTTTAAACTAAAATAACAGTACACATAATAGTAGAAAATGAATAAAGATGTGAAAAAATTAACTGTTCTCAAAATTGTAATTAACGTACCGTGCATTACGTATGTGCATCTAACAATAAGTAACAAAAGCACTTTTTATACGTTTGAAACTGGTTATATCAAAATCTATGAAATGTACAACAATCATTTTGATCTCATTTGAAAGATAATTTAATTTCCTACAACTTTCGATACTTTTTGTTTAAAGACGTACATTTTCCATATTTAAAAAAAATGTGTTAAATAATAATGATTTCATTCAGAGATTTTTAAGCGATAACTTCTTAAGAAAGCATTTTTCGACCCATGTTTATAGGAAATTTTTTCGTATTTTTTTTTATCGTTGATGATGACGCTGTTTCTTAAACAAAATTTTCACATTTTGAACCTTTATCGTAATATCTCTGCATCGTAATATCTCTGATCGTAGATCATGTAGAGCAAAAATAAAGATATTTTCCTATAATTAAGATCTAGCTATCCATTAAGCCTATTAAAAATTCGATCGGTCCAGCCGTTATTGAGAATCGTAATTATGAGGTACTTGCAACTGACTGACTCGCGTATAAATACACGGTATGCCTCGTGTTATAGCCCAAATAGCTATAACCGAATTATTATTAATATTAAATAGCTTAAAAAAATATTTCTTAACACGGGTTAGCGAGATATTGCGAAAGGCGTGTAATGTTACCAGCGCTGTATAAAACGCTGACGAAGCGAGCCACACGCCTAAGCTAAGCGATTGCGAAAGGATCGAACCACCGGAAATGCAAGGAATTTTGATCGAACGATCTTAATTTGCATTTCGACCTAACAATTCGAAACAAGCGACACAACCATATATGGTCATGTCGCTAAGGGATCCCCTTCAAAAAAATCAACCAAACAGAAGGCAATAAAAGACACCACCGTGAATACGCGGCGGGCAGTCATTACTATCAATTTATATCAGGCAGTAATTAACGTTAATCTTTATTCAATCTTAAACAGTTATTGTATAGTGAACAGTGAAAATATATGCTTCTGTATAAAATAACTAAGGAGAAGCTACATTTATTATAACAAACCAGCTGGATATCCTGACCATCCTTGAACTTCCTAGTTCTCAATCGGCTAACGATCCCAAAATTA
This sequence comes from Cataglyphis rosenhaueri, assembly GCA_039654425.1. NCBI lineage: Eukaryota > Metazoa > Arthropoda > Insecta > Hymenoptera > Formicidae > Cataglyphis > Cataglyphis rosenhaueri. The sequence goes on along the minus strand of JBCEWD010173776.1, from coordinate 2,499 downwards.
CCCGTGCCTTTCCAAAGGGCACAACAAAATTGGTGGCAGAGGTGGGATATGCCGAAGGACAGCAGGAGCCAGATAATAAAGACCTGCAGAACACAAAAATGATAAAAGTACGGACACGCCAGCTATCATTTAAGGCTGACAGGTTTCCTAAACGAAGGAAAATAACACAAGGACAAGAAGACGAGCATCGCCAGTACAGCCGTAGCAGAAACGTGAGCCGCCAAGCACTGCGAACTACGACAACCCTACGACAACGCACCGTCGCCCGACATCGTGCATCAGGCCGCCAGCCGTCGAACCGTCGAGCGACAGACTGCAGCGTAAGCAGCCTACAGACCCAGCGTACGATCAGGCGAACCGCCATATCATTGTGAGTCCGAAATTTATTAATTATAATTGCATGAATGTCGGAAGGTTCTAACGTACCGAAGTGACCAATTGCGAACCGATCGTGGTTACATAGCAAACTGGCTCGACGAGCAATTAGTTTATGTTTATCGCCGCGAGACAATTTAGATAGCGAGCAAAGAAATTTAGAAACACAATACTCGAGCGAAAGCGAATCCGAACTACCGGAAAACGTCGTCACCGAACGCGAATTTCCGTTTAATAGTTTCGACGAAAGCCTATTCCCGAAGAACACGACTGACCCAACTGACAACACTCAACGCGAGACTAGACGCACGAGACCGTACCGTAGCAGGACTCCGAGTAGAATAACCTTACGACGCGAATTTTCGTTAACCTCATACGAAAGCGATCGATTTGATCCGGAAGAAATTTATAGTGCACAGGCAAATAATATGGCCGAAGCAAGATTCCCGCAAGATCACACTCCCGCGAATATACCACAAGACGCAGTAAATGCCGAAATCGAAAATATGCGGCAATCCATCCGCCAGATGGGCCAAAATATAGCGGAGACGGATCATACACCTCTCGCATATCGCGAAGACAGACGGGAAATAAACGAATTGACCAACGAAACATTAGAGAGATAATGCGCAAAATGATACAGGATATGAGACAGGAAATGAGGCAAGAGATCAGAAATATGCGCGTCGAAATTTGTGACATCCGAGATAGAGAACCGCGACAAGGTCGACAAAACGAGGAAAGAACTCCGCCGAGAGATCGAAACGACACCGCGTTTGATTTCACGCCCGACATCAGCGAAGACGCGGATTTTTGTCATTAAAAGAAGCTCGCGGAATGATTCCAGAATTTGACGAATCAACGCATAAACTACAAGAATTTTTAAGTGCAACTACCTATGCAGTAGAACATATTGATCCTTTAGATGAAATAACTTTGCTAGGAGCCGTACTTTGCACAAAATTAAAAGGTCGAGCAATGCTAGATTTCTAAACACGCAAAATTCAAAACTTTGCACAATTGAAAAACGAATTAGAAATTTGCTACTCAAGCAAAAAGAGTACTACTCACTTACAAATCGAGTTCAACACGCTAAACCAAAAACCAGGAGAGAGCACGCGAACGTATGGACTCAGAGCCGACACATTAGCTATGGAACTCTATGAGTCGATGATGGAAAAACGACATCATACGGTAGATAATAAACGGGCGATAATGGAAATAATTCAACAACAAGCATTAGAAAATTTTCAAATAGGATTAAATGATAACATCAAAACTATAGTCCGATCGCGAACATATGCAACATTGCAAGAAGCTATAGCAGCAGCCAACGCGGAAGAGGTCAGGGGACCATCCGCGGCCAGCACGCGACATAGAACAAATTCCGCACCGATCTACAAAAACAAAAATAAAATAAACGTACAATGCAATAAGTGTGGCAAAACGGGCATTATGATCAAGATTGCAGAACTAGCCGATACGCGAATCGATTTTCATTGTCAAAACTTGATTCATCTCGCGTAAATGCAGTAAATAAATTTTGCAATTATTGTAAAAAAAACCGGACATAGCCGTAACGAATGTTGGAGTCTAAACAAAAAGCCGAAAGCAAAAATAAATAAAGCAAAATATGACAATCATAAACAATGGCGCGAAGGAAAAATATACGATCAAACAATTTCACGACGACAAAAGAGCATTGAAAGCGCGAGTAGTAGCGACGACGAGCAGGATGAAGTGAGAAAGAAGTCACCGCGACCTGCGGCCGAGTATTACATTACACATATCAAAGATATGCCGAATTCGCAGAAAGGAACGAAATTATTATTAATAACACTACCTATGCGACAAGCGAAAAGGGAAAAAGTACAAATATTATACGATTCAGGTTCGACAATCTCGTTAATAAAATTAAAGCAATTGAAGAACGACACCCTTATATACGAGGATAAAATCGCACTCACAGGCATAACTGGTCACAAAGTATATACAATTGAGAAAGTGTACGTGACAATTAAAATAAATAATCAAAAAGTAAAATATGCATTTTACGTGGTAAAAGACGATATTCCAATCGAATATGAAGGGATTTTAGGAATTGATTTCCTTCGTCAACATTCC
>JBCEWD010173196.1:0-22622 GCA_039654425.1 Cataglyphis rosenhaueri | reverse complement strand
CCCGGCTGGTGTTCGCCGGGCGGCAGACTTCCGACGGATGACGTGTCGGGAACGATGGGGGTAACGCATCGTTACAAATTTACAGATTTTTTAAAATAATCCCATTTTTTGAGCGGTCAGAGTGATCAGACCTCTTAATACTGTCAATACAAATACATTATCTGGTTGATTCATTAAATAAATTATATAAATCATTAAGATGGTACATTTGCATTATATAGTATACATTTGCATAATAGTATCAATTAACTATGCTGTTAATCAATATAAAAGCATTATCTTGTTGATTTATTAAATAAATTATATAAGTCAGCAAGATGTATTTGCATTAATAATATCAAAATTGATTATGTTATTAATTAATACAAATGTACAATTATCTTATTGATTTATTAAATAAATTATATAAATTAACAAGATGACACATACAAATATATATATTGATAGTATCAATTGGCTCTGCTGTTAATCAATACAAATGCATTATCTTGTTGTAAATAGTTTTCAATAGCGTTTCTCGCATTTATATAACAAATTAAACTACATCGTTTTGTCGAAATAACAGTCATAAGATTTATTATGATAATTTATCATGAATGTAATTAAATTTTTTTCTAATTGTAAAAAAAATTTATTAAGTATGTACTAAACAATGAAAGCGCAAAGTATGTGCAAAAACGCGAGCTGTGTTGCCGAGAAAAATAGCCTGGCTGCACACAATCAAAAAAGCCTATATGCTGGCAAGAATGGTATCCAGTTAGATGTGTGTGTACATATATGACAACCGAAAATCATACGCACATATACGTAGCATGAATATATACGTATGTATGATTTTCGGTTGCTTCTTAAAAAAGTATGCAATATTACAACACTATACGATTTGTACAAAGTACTAAAGTATCTTATACTAAAGTATTAATCTTTCGGTACTAAGACATTAACCAGAATTTAATTTATTTCTAATGCCCGAAATAAGACGCAGCACACGATACACGAACTTTTCAATATATTTCGTCTTAACTGTATTCGAGCCATCCGACAAATGCTGAGCGCTTTGCGCAACACATGTATGTGCATGTACTGGCAGGAATGGTGTCCGGCATCCTAATGCTGGTGGGTGAGTGGTTGGGTGGGTGGGTGGGTAGTTGCGTGTGTGTGTGTGTGCGTGTGTGTGTGTGTGTGCATGTGTGTGTGTGTGTGTATGTGTGTGTGTGTGTGTGTGCGTGTGTGCGATAGGCGCATGTACTGTGAGTTCGGGTGCACGTCTAGGATAGTCGGAGAACGGAGTGATTATGCATTGTGTCGGAACGAGGCGCGCGCGAGATTCGATATTTGCGATCGATAGATGGTGTCACCCGTCGGATCGACGGTTCGATGGCGCGCGGCAGTGACCGCGCGAGAAATGGGTACCTCGTGGCTGATAAATCACGTGCTTCCGAATTCAGCGCGTAGAGCGGTTGTTTTACGGCCCTCGGTGTTCGGTTTCGGTCGCCGTAAAAATGGTGAGTCCCGTCCCGGTCGACTTGTGAAGGCTCGCGGAATACTTGCGATAATCCGGAATCGGCAGGAGCGATTCGCGGTTTGACAGGAGCGTTCGGCAGACGGGAATATCCGTCGTTGGCGGGTAAATTCCCACCGCTAGAAATATTGCCGGACGATCGGAGGTTCGGTCGGAATGCTTTACTTGCGGGATGCTGAAGAAACCCAGCAAAGGCGGAGTACTCCCAATCTCGATCTCACTTTTCAAGCGTATGATTTCTTCAGGAGCTCTGAGCGTCTTACTGACTTCAGAGACGGTGGAGAAGATTCTGTCTTTTTACGCGTTGAAACTCTTATTTATACCCGGCGTCGACGGTATCGCGTCGGCGCGATAATTGTTTATTTAACAATTCGTTTGAGCCCGTTCGCGACTCGGGAATATTCGGAAACGGTCGGAGCGGTTTCCTGAGCGTGCGATTGGTGCTCCGGTACGGTATGCCTAGCCAGTGGCATAAATACAAATATAAACAATATAATAATAATATAAATGTTCGCTCAACGGTTTTTATAATGGGGCGCATAGCGTTTTCGCTCTATGGTCCCGTGACTGTTGGGCGTGGGACGGCGGTATCTTACGCGCGCTTTGGCCTGACCGATGGTCGTTGGGCAGCGGTATCCGGCGGATGGACGGCCGGATAACGATGTACGCATCGTTACAAGATAAATAATAAATTTTTAGTTTACAGATTTACTTATTACAGATATTATGATTTCAGAACGCTGGAGATATAAGTAATATTCAACAAAAATGAATGGATATGATGTTTGAAATGAATTTACCGCTTCAACATACATATTTGTCGTTGGATGTACCTTGGATAAAATAACAAATAACGTTTTTTTGTATTAGTAGATAAAGTCTTGTACCAAGTATCATCGGCGTTTGAAGCAATTGATACTTGTTTCAAAATTTTGCATGTGCTAAATGCTACATATAAATGCTGCAGCAAGTGGTCATATTTGACTATTAATTCAACGTGAGTTATATAATTTTATAAGAAAAGATGATAAGTCATATATTATAAAGATAATAACTGCATTAAAAAAGATCTCAAAATAAATTTTGTTCAAAATTGAAATATTTAAAAGACAAATTTTAAATGATTATTTCTACGGTGACTGTCGCCGATAAATTCGAGTTATAATTCTCAAAATCAAAACACGAAATCAAGCGAGGGCGTCGCGGTCACCCGTTCCGTTCGTGATTTCTGTATTATGAAAAAGAGTGACAAACACCTGATTTATAGAACACTCGATGCCAAAAAACTCTCCTTATAGAAAAATCGGCCGAAAAATTGCGAGTCTTCGCGGTCGTTAATCAGTCGGTCCTTGACGACGAACAGAGCTGGTCGTCAATCCTCTCTAGTCTTTTTTGCGCTGCTGTTTGTAACCTCGCTTGTGTTCTTTCGAGTTTTCTCAATTGCAACAAGTAAATTCGCTCATATCGTATACTCCATCTTCCCCATTCTTGTTGAGCATTCCTCAATTGACTTTCTCGCGTGCAACCGAGTGTAAAATTTCTTGTTGGAAACGCCGCAATTCTTATTATCTCATTTGCTTTATAAGTGTGACCAGTGATTGTAACTAGTGGAGTCCGAGAATCGACGCTCGCTATCCGCATCGCGAATGTCCTCTGCCAAAATCTATCCGACGGCTGCGTGCAAGATTTTCGCTCTTGCGAGGATTTCTAACAAGAAATACTTCAAGATTTCCGAATTGCGGAGAAAGACAGATAAAAAAAAGGACATTATCAAGATATCCAATCAGAGTCGCGCAGCTTAAGCAGTCGCTCGCTCCTATTATTAACAAATAAGTTACTCTTAAAATTACGTCACGCTAGCAATTATTTCAAACTCTTTATCCTCCAGCGAATCTACGAATCGCGTTACACGTCGCATCTCGCTCATCTCTGCGTTCACATCTAAAAGATTCAGGCGATCGCGTTCGACTCCCGAACATATATACTGAGAAAAAAAATTATTTATTTGGTGAATTTTAATAACGTATTTGTTTATATTAAAAACTTTCTTAAAGTTTCTTAATTAAAATATTTATTTAATTACAAATAAAAAATTTGTGTGTGCTATAAACAAAGATAAAGTTTAATGAAAGATATATCAAATATAATAATTATTGTTCGAGAACGACACGATGTAAAGCGCGAGGCGTACAGATAATATGACGCACGAGAAAGACGGAGAACAAAATAATTCACGCGAATAATGTCATAAATGTCTTTAATTATAAATTAATAATTAACAAAGTCAAATAAACAGCTTTTTACTCAAAGTTCCGAATTACAAGAAAGAAGCGGTAATCCAAAAAAAAATAAGCGGTTAATAATCGTAATAATATGTGGCTCACTATAAAAGAAAAGCGGTCGTCGTTAATCTAAGTCCGAGAAAAAATAGCGAGTGTCGAAATGCGGTTTGTCTAATAAGCGGTGTACCTAAGCGGTATAACTATGCGTAAGTAGCGAGTGCGGTTTAACCATGCAGTGGACTGCGCATAAGTAGCGGGTGCGGTTTAATTATGCGGTGTACTGCGCGTAAGTAGCGAGTGCGTCCGCTCCTCGAGAACAGGCCCTTCTATAGTATAGCTTTCTTTACTCGCAGCAAATTAATTCAAATCACCATGTTCGGTTTAAATTCTCAAAGCGGCGCCGAACTTTATTGGCCGCCACTCGAAATTTCGGCGCGAGATAAGAGTTTGCGCAAGCGATAGGCCGGTGACCCTTACGTCACCACTTTGCGCGTGCCGGCAGCCATTTATAGCACAGGCAACCGTTAAAGCTGCTTTCGCGTTTATAATAATATTATTTGCGACAAGGTTTTTATTATTGATAGAAAAACTGAGAAAAATAATACTATTTGTCGCACTGTAATTATTTTTTGACTTTGAATTTTGTTATTCTCAGATATTAATAATTTTGCAAAGCCCATGTCGGAATACATATTTATTACGTACGTATTTATACGTATTATTATTATTATCATTATTATTATTATCGTTATTATTATTATCGTCGTTATTGTTATCGTCGTTACTGTTATCGTCGTTACTGTTATCGTCGTTACTGTTATCGTCGTGATTCATATGAAATTTTGCGAAAGAAGATGAACGATGTTAATACAAAAACGATATAATACAAAAGATGAATCGAGATCTCTACCATCATTTGATCAAATTCGAATTTCGGATCTTGTAAAAAGCACTGGTTATTTGACACTCATTTCGAAAACATCACCACCGATAGAAAATCAAATTTACAAGCGTTTAACCACAATTTATCAATCGATTCTAATTTATCCATTGAAAATAGTACACCTAATGGTGCCACTGAAATAATGAAATTTATCAGAGATGATTGGTTAAAAACTTCGAGTGTGGAATCGAGTATCCCCCAAAAAAATAATTTCATCTAATTTCATCTAATACTGAGAAATAAATTATCGAAGATTTTGATGAAATAATCGAAAATGAGCAAGAATCTTGCCACATTGCGCATATATCATTATAAAAGGACGTTGAATCTAATATTATTGACGAAACTGCCTCGAAAGAAATCAATTTGCATGAATTTACATTCATGTCCATTATCAGTCATTGTGTCATTGATTTCTTTCGAGGCAGTTTCGTCAATAATATTTAATAAAAAGCCACAAATAATTTCTAATCATATTGATAAGGAAGTATGTAAGTATTGCATAATTTATTCCCGAATAAAATCAGAAGTTCATCGTATTTAATTGATCTTGAAAGATCATCATCTTGGAATGATGGGAAAATTTTTCATCGCATTACATTGTCAGCACGACAATGTATATATCCCATTAACTGTTTTCCTTTTATAAGTTGATCTTTTTGATCTTTCTCGTAAATTGAATTACATTTTTTGTAATGCAACCTTCAAGTCTTTTTAGAAAAAAAATACCATTCTGACCATACTTTTACAAGTATGGTCAGAATATATACTGCAGTAGTATTACAATAGAGCAAAATGAAATGAATTCTAATATAAGTGATAATTTGAATCTTCCCATTAATAATTCTGCACCTTTTATTGATATTTGCGTTTATATACCTGTTTTAAAAACGAGAATATAGGTTATTCATTCAAATCAATATTTTTGCCTGTATTGTAAAAAACTACAAAGTTTGCTCGATATTTGAAACTAAAAATATGCCAGATGTGCAAAAATTTATACATTTTCCAAAAAGCAATCCAGAACCATGTAAAATTATTGAAAAAATTCAAAAATATGGGAATTTTCTTTATAACACTGATGCCAATTTAAATACAGGAATTCTCATAGCGTTCTTGTCGACATCCTCAAGCAAAATATAATAATAAAAATATAATAATACCGCCAAAAGCTAAGTTTGTTGTAGTCATTGCAAAGAATTTTTTTCTAAAAAGACTTGAAGGTTGCATTACAAAAAATGTAATCCAATTTACGAGAAAGATCAAAAAGATCAACTTATAAAAGGAAAACAGTTAATGGGATATATACATTGTCGTGCTGACAATGTAATGCGATGAAAATTTTTCCCATCATTCCAAGATGACGATCTTTCAAGATCAATTAAATACGATGAACTTCTGATTTTATTCGGGAATAAATTATGCAATACTTACATATTTCCTTATCAATATGATTAGAAATTATCTGCGGCTTTTTATTAAATTCAATTTGAATTTACTAAAAAGCAGCAGATAATTTCTAACAATCAACAAAATTAACAAGAAAATAACTGATTTTGCATTCATTTTCCATTCTCGATATTATGATGACGTTGTAAAAACTATAAAAAATGTGCAAATTTTGATTCAGTATCACTGGTTTTTCAAACACTCAATAAGTCCCCGGTCTGACACATATATGGCAACATTGTTGACAGACCCACGTGATTTCCGGGTAATACTAACCTTCAAACAGTACGTGTCAAAATTTCATGGCATTCTGACCGTTAATTTAGAGGTTACAGTCGTTTTAGAGACCCCAGTTTTGTATGCTTGCCGCGTTTGCTCGCACCGGACCAGAAACAACAATGAATTACGCTTTGAATTGCTTCCCCACCCACCGTACTCTCCAGATTTGGCCTCCAGCGACTACTGGCTTTTTGCAGACATGAAAAAGATGCTCCAGGGAAAGAAATTTGGCTCAAATGAAGAAGTGATTGCCGAAACTGAGGCTTATTTTGAGAGCAAAGACAAATCGTTTTACATAAAGGGCATCAAAAAGTTAGAGGAGCGTTGGAATGAATGTATCACTCTTGAAGGAGAATATGTTGATAAATAAAGTGGAATTTCTAAAAAAAAATTTGTTTTTCTTAGTTAGACCGAAGACTTATTGAGTGATGTGTTACTTTAGGAACAATGTTAAAAAAGTGTGCTTGTATACAAGCTGCTGAATATTAAGCGAGAAGACTTTGAAAAAAAGTTGTTGATGATTTTATGGTATTATTTAAAGATTATTATCCAGTGACAAATAATAAAAAAGTTTTAGAGGATCGAAAATAAACGGCGAGAAAAACAAATTATCCTTCCTTCAAAATCAGACATCCAAAAGTTGTATAATTATACAAAAAATTTATATAAAAATGCGATGAAAATTCTTCAGAAAGAATTTGATCTTAATGCATAGAAAAAATTATCAGAAGACAGTCTTATTCTCGTTCAAATGTTTAATCCACGAAGAGCTAGTGAAATTGAAAGACTCTCCATTGAAAATTAAGAAAATTGAAATTCTCCATTGAAAATTAAGAAAATCAAGAGACGATTGATAAAGTTTTCAATCCTGACATATTTAAAAATATATCAAAAGAGTCTCAAAAACAAGCAAAGCAATTTTTTCGATTAACTATAAGAGGCAAGTTAGGGAGAACTGTTCTCGTATTATTGCATGCATTTTTAATTTCATACATCAATGTTTTATTCAAATATCATTCTGAAGCTGGAGTAAACTCAAAAAATAAATACGTCTTTGCTGTACCTGGAGTAAAAAACTCTCCAAAAAAGGTTATATCAGAGCTTGTTCTATAATGCGAAAGTTTTGCTAATGCCTGTGATGCATCGATCCCTACTAGTTTACGAGGTACTATGCTTCAAAAGTATATTGCTACTTACACTGCTATGTTGCGAGTAGAGGAAAATCAAGTTTTTAATCTAGGAAATTTCATGAGACATGATAAATAAATCCACAAAGTGTATCGAATCTCTAATGGATTGATTGACATGACTAAAGTATCTCGTTTGCTGCAAGCTGCAATAGGCGATAACAATGAGAATGAAAATAGTAATGAAGAAAATGGCCAAATCAAAAATGACAATGTGCAAACAGAAAGTTCATCGAGTGACGATAATGATTTTTGTAATGATAATATCAGTATTATTGATGATGAATCTCAATCAACAACCTTTGAGAAAACATATTCGCACACATTAAATTACGATGATGATAGACTGACGATAAAATTTTAAATTCCAGTACTCATTGCTCAAACTGTAAGTTTATACAACTTATTATTATTTGTTTATTTATATTAATATTATTTTTTTTATAAATGTATACTCCTATTTTTTATCTGAATATTAATTTTTATAATTACAAAATAATTGCAAAATATTTTGTACAAAATATATTAATATGATTAATATATATAATATATTAATTTATTAATATGTAATAAATTGAATTTCAATTACAGTCTTACAGCAAAAATCAGTAAAACATATTAAATGGATAGAAATGGAAAAAGAAGTGATTAGAAAAAACTTACGTGATATTAATAAACTGCTCAAATTCATCACTGGAAAAATGTAAAGCTTTGATTCAACAGAATAGTTGCTTGAGAAGAAGAACTCCTAAACAATTAAAATCCTGATTGACAATCAGCGCAAAAACAAAATTAGAAAAAAAAATATATGAATAATAAAAATTCTAAATTAATACAAAAAAAGTAGAATCTATTAAAAGCGAAAGATTTTTTAGGTTTGTTATTAATTTTAAGTTTACTATTAAGTATAAAGTTATTGAGTTTATTAATAAGCATTAAGTTTATTATTTAGTTCATTATAATTTTGAAAAATTTTTATTTTGAATTCACAATTTATGTTTTAAAAACAATTTTATTTGTGTTATTTATTATTACAACTATTATATTTTTATTATTTTTAGTATTTTTAATTATTTAATTCACCAGAAAAAGTGAAACTAATAGTAAAAAATTAAAATTTTTTATAATATTTATATTTTTATGTAATAATTTTATGTTGACTATCATATTTTTTTTACAATATTTTTAAAAACAATTAATGTGTTTATTTTTATAAGACTGAAACTTTATTTTTTAAGAATTTTTAAAATGATAATTATCAAAAAATATATGACAAAAAGGACTGATTATAGAATGCTCTCTCATTATAACAGTATTCTATCATTACAAATTTTTCATCAATAAAAATTAATATTTTTAAAACTTTATTTACAACTTTATTTAAAACTTTATTTAAAAACTTGACTAACAATTGGCAGTAAAAATCATTTATATATATATATATATATATATATATATATATATATATATACATAAGTATATTATTATACAGGGTATTCCCGTATTAAATGGCCAAACTTGAAATTTGAATTTAGGATCTTAAAACAAGAAAAAATTTTCCTCTGGAAATATGCTTGTAAACACTTCGTTCAAGAGATATTGATTTCTGAAATTTAGAAATATAGGAACAAATAATTTCAAAATGTTTCTTTTTATTTTTGTTTTGAAGATCGAAGGTCATTGACAGGCTATTTTTTTGTATGTTCTCGAGCAAAAAGTTTATGAAATGCCTATTAATGATCTTCAATCACTAAAACGAAGGATAATGCAAGCGTGCGAAAATTACAGATGTAACTACAATATCAATTAGCCACTCATTCTGTCATCGACAGGTATAATGTTTATCTCCGAGCTGGAAGTCATCATTTTGAACAAAACATTTAATTATTAAATTTTGATTACGAAATTCATTTATATATCTGTATAGCTACAATTATTATATTGTTATGTCTGTGCGACGACTTCAAGATAATTCGAATGTTCCCGAGTTCACGTCCTACAGGAATTGTTCGCTTCCAAGTCCTGAAGAAATTTGTCCATCTTACTACGTCCATCTTACATATCAATGAGAAAGTCGTGGGCGAACGAGAGAGTTTCCTCACTTGGCTGAAGGATATATTTAATAATTTCGTAGAAGATATAAGCCACGAAGCTGACACATCGATCGTGACCATCGATCGCGCAGCTACAACGCTCGATCATCCAGAAATAACGATTTCAAAATGGCCATCAAACTCTTTGGACAAAATCGATGTCATTAATCAAAAACTTGTCATTTTTAACACGATGCAATCGATGACGAAGTTCAAGGATGGGAATATTTCCATCGAGAAATATAACGCAAGAAAATGAAAAACGCGCGAATGCGATTCAACAGTCGACGGCTTATATCTCGCAGTTGAGTGAACGTGGTAAAACTTTCGAACGCGGAACGGACTTCGACTTTACGTGGTTCAATCCCGGACGAACCCTCAAAATGTTACGTTCGTGCGACGACTTCAAGATGAATCGAATCGCGCACGACACAATGAGCACTCACACTCCGCGTCGTAAATAATAACACTTATAAGAAACGGAAGGAACTTTAATACAACACAAAATACAAAATATAGAACACGGAACAGATAAACTCGTTAATCGCAAATACATTCACATGGAAAGATGGCGGCTTTAAACACAAGACGCTGTTTCCAGAACAACTCTCTTAGCGACATGTTAGGGAATCATCTTCTAGGGATGATACAACAAACTGCCATAGACGACACGCAAAGACGAAATGTATAATGGCTGACTTAACAATATATTATTTGGACGTAACAATATGTCTGCATAACTATAATTATGGCTATGCAGTTTATATACAGGGTGATCCGAAATAGGTATAGTGTCTTAATAGGTCGTATTCGTGAATAAATTCTAAGACGATTTTTCCTTTACGAAAATCTGAAGCTTAATTTTTGAACTATAAAAGGAAGTAGTGAGCAAATTACGGGACAAATATAGAAGGGAGACAGGAACGGCGCAACCATCCGATGCAGGCGCTTACGCAAAGCGCTCGCTATAGCTGATCGAGCACTATAGCGTACTCGTCCCGTAATTCAATCACTATTTTCCTTTATAATTTAACTAATTTATAATTATTTAACTAATTTATAATTTAACTAAGCTTCAAACAAAGTTTTCATAAAGAAAAAATCGTCTTAGATATCAATTAGGAATACGATCTGTTAAAAACGAACGGTTGTTCTAAATCACTCTGCTACAACGATCGCTCAGCTGTTTGCTGGCACACATTCGCAGTTCGCGATCGGCAGCGCTAGACAGACATAACCTGTTTGTTGTCGTCTCGCGAGCTCCGCGTCAAACATTGTGCATTTAATGCGTTTCTTTAAGTGATTAAGTAAATAATCGGTAATCGATTGTGATTATTATAATCATTACTAATTGTCTAATTCGTTGATTAAGTGCGTAAGTATAAAATTGTAAAAATATTGATACAACATCGATAAAAGTGTCAATAAAAAACATTTCTTGTGCTATCCACGTATGTGCAGCAATTATTTGTGTAAACTGTTTATTTATGACGACTCGAATCTCTACAAGGTAATAAGAAAATGAATAAGCGAGCGAATGTGCAAGAGAGAGACAAAGAAAGAGAGAGAGAGAAACAGTGTGTGTGTGTTTATGAGTGTATGAGAACGTGTACGCGTATAACATATACATACATGTACGTTGTCATACACACACAAATTCTCTCTCTCCCCCCCCCCCCTCTCTCTCTCTCTTTCACTCGCTCGCTCGTTCTCTTACTCGCTCACTCACGCACTTATTCTTTGTAGAGATTTGATTCTTCATAAATAAAATTTATATAAATAATTGCTGTACGGCTGTGGATAGCACACGAAATGTTTTTTATTGACATTTGTATCGATGTTATATCAACATTTTTATACTTTTACACTCACTTAATTGATGAATTAGACAATTATTAATAATTATTAATAATTATAATGATCACAATCGATTACCGATTATTCACAATAAATCACTACCGATTATTAACTTAATCACCTAAAGAATCGCGTTAAATACACAACGTACATTATTTGATGCGGAGATCGCACGACGACAACAAGCAGATTGCGTCAGTACTAGCGCTGCCGATTGTCGATCGCGAACTGCAAATATGTGTCAGCAAATAGCTGATCGAATGCTGTAGCGGGGTGATTTAGATTGATAGAACAACCATTCATCCTAACAGATCGTATTCCTGAATGATTTCTAAGATGATTTTTTCTTCGAAAATGTCGTCTGAAGTTTAGTTTTTAAATTATAAAAGAAAATAGTGAGTAAATTACGGGAGTACGCTATAGCGCTCGAGCTATAGCAAGCGCCTCGCGTAAGTGCTTGCATCGGACGATGGGTTGTGCCGCCCCTGCCTACCTTCTGTACTCGTCCCATAATTCGCTCACTATTTCCTTTTATAATTCAAAAATTAAGCTTCAGACGAAATTCTGGTAAAGGTAAAATCATCTTAGAATTTATTCAGGAATACGACCTATTAAGGACACTATATCTATTTCGGATCATCCTGTATATGTCTGCATAGCTGATTATGTAAAAGTTTATATTTTTGACTTTAGATATTATTATTTCAGTTTGTTTTTCTCTGTTTATTTTTCTCTCTTTTGTGATTATATTGTTAATTTAAAAAATTGCATCGGATATACTTGGAAGAATAGAAGATATATTGGAGTTGCATGATAAATATATAATGATTTATTATTATTTTTTATTATTATGTAATACATATTATACGTTTTATATAGTAATAATCATTAAAATTTGTTTATATATATAGGATGAAGAAATATGAGGACAAAAAAAGAGTGAACAGCATGATTCTACTACATGTATTGGCAGCATAATTGCGTCGCATTTATGTGCTTATTATTAACAACAATGTTGCGCCTTATCTGTAAAGATAGAAAACAGAAGGATCAACATTAATGGAGTTAATAATATATTAGATTTTAGATATTTTATCAAACAAAAGAATAAAGTAGACAAGGATTTTAAGAAGTAAAAAAGAAAGTGTAAAATCGTTTCACATGGATTTACAACTTTTCACGCAAAACGAGGTTCAACGCAAACCTATATGTCTAATTTTAATGATAGTGGAGACCCTCGTAGGGAAGCCGGAACACCTCCGGACCACGCATACACTTTTCTATCGATATTTGAGGTGAAAGCATTAAACTAAATAATTGCCTTATTAATAATTATAACGAATACCATTTGCCTAACAGGACTTTCGTTTCCGGTGTCAGGTAGTGTGTTTCAAAGTGGTTTGACGTGCGTGCTTTGCAGGTTGTAGAGAGATAAAGTGAGGAGTGGAAGAGGAGTGAGTGTGATAGTGTGGAAGCGTGAGTATGAGAGAGCGTGAAAAGGTGAAGAGTGAAAGCGGAGGCAAGGCATAAGGAGGGGTATAAGGTTGTAAAGGGAGGTGTGGGATAGTGATAGTTAGGCCATAGTGTATAGATAGCGGAGAGCGTAGAGCGGGTTAGTGAATAGCGACGGGAGTCTTCATAGAAGGCGCGGGAGAACAAGATGGTGCAGTTCGCCATGAAAGAAGGGAAGGAAAGAAGAGGTAGCTACGGAAATGTGGAAGAGCTATCAAAAAGAAAAAGGGAGGAGCCGGGGTTGGGGAAGAGAGAAGAAGATGTGTTAAGAAGTAGGAAAAAATCGGGATCAAAGATACGGAGTTAGGATGGATAGAGGGAGAAGGGGAATTACAGCATTCAATGAAAAGCTGGAAGGTTAGAAAATGAGGAATCAAGAATAAAATAAGAGACATGAAGAGGTGGTGGAGGGAAAAAATTAGAAAAATGAAAGAGGAGGTTAAGGAGAGAATCAAGGAGCAAAGGGAAAGGGTAAGTAAGGAGATAGAAAAAGTAAGAAGGGAGAGTGAAAAGAAATGGAAGGAAGAAAGAGAAGCTAAAAAGTCGTATTAAACGGTTAGAGGAGAAAATAGAAAGGTTAGAAAATCACGATATCGAGGAGGGGGAAGGGAGTGGGACAGTTAATAGGGGAGTAAATGAAGGGATAGGGAATAAGATAAAAGAGATAGAAAGTAGAATGGAAAGGAGAGAAAGGGAGGAAAAAAGGAGAAACGTACTGATCAAAGGAGTGGTGGTAAAAGAAGGGAGGAGAAAAGTGGCGGTAGAGGAATTATTCGATAGCATTGGAGTCAAGGCGGAGATCGAAGAAGTGAGAAAGATAGGTGGAAGTGTAGAAGGAGAAAGGGAAATGGTTATAGTAAAGTTAAAAAGTGAGGATCAAAGAAGTGAGGTTTAGAATAGGAAGACAATTTTAAAAGGTTGAAAGGAAAGAATTTTGGAGGATCGGACGTAGAAGGAAAGGAGAAATAAAAAAGGGAAAATAGGTAAGGGAAAAGGCTGGAGTATAGTTTTTTGGAACGTGGAGGGAATAAAAAATAAGGGAAGAGATTTTTGGAGAGAAGTGGAGGAGTGGGATGTGGTAGTGATGAGTGAAACTTGGTTGGACAGAAAAGGATGGGATAGATTGAGGGGATACTTACCGAAAGGATTCAGATGGGAAGTGCAATTAGCGGAGAGGAAGAATAAGAAGGGCAGGGCAATAAGAGGGATATTGATAGGAATAAAAAAAGGAATTGGAGGTAGAGGAAGTAAAGACAAAAAAGATGGAGGGTTTAATGGAAGTAGCGCTAAAGGAGGGCAGATAATTAAGAGTGATAGGAATATATGTCAGAGGGGATATGGAGAGGAAACTGGAAGAGTTGAATAAAGGGGCGGAGAGAAAGGAAGAAAACAGTAGAATATTGATTGGGGGGTTGGAATTTTAACGCGAGAACAGGTGAGGAGAGAGAAATAATAAGAAAAGGGAATGAAGAAGAGGAGAGATTGGGAAGAAGGTCGAAGGACAAAAGATTTAACAAGGAGAGAAAGGAATTGCTGAGATGGATAGAAAAAGCGGGATGGACAATATTTAATGAATGCACGAAGGAAGATGTAGAGAGGGAATGGACGTATATGGGGGGAAGTGGTAATTCAGTAATAGATTGTGTTGGGGGACGAAGATGTAAGGATGCAGATAAGCAGGGTGGAGATGGGAGATAATGTAGATCATCATCCAATCATAGTTTGGATAAAAGGGGGGGGGGGTTAGAGAAAAGGTTAGAAAGAAAGGAGAGAACGAGTAAAAAATGAGTGTGAACGCAAGAGAGTAAGGAAGAGTTTAGGAAGGCGCTAGGAAATAGAGGAAGTGGTGGGGGAGGTAGATGAGATGTGGGAAAATATGAGAGATAAGATAAAAAAGGTAATGATAGGTGGGTGCGCATCAAAGAGGGTAAGAAGGAAGAGAGGATGGTGGGATAACGAGTGTAAGGAGGAAAAGAATATAGTAAAAAGAGAGCTGAGGAGGTGGAGAGAGAAGGGAGAGAATGGGAATCTCTATATAGAAGCGAAAGGGAAATATAAAAAGTTGATAGAGGAGAAAAAGGAAGAGAGAAAAAAAATGGGAGAGGATATTAAGGGAAATTAGAACAAAAGGGCAGATTTAGAAGATAGTGAATAAGGAAAGAAGGAGGAGGTGGAAGGTGAACGAAGATATAACAATGAAGGAGTGGGATGGGTATTTTAGAAATCTATTGGGTGGCGGGAGGGGGATGGCAGAGTAGTGATAGGACAGAGGGAATTAGGATGGATGAAGAGAAGAGCATAAGTAGGAATGAGATAAGGTCAGTGATTGGAAGACAGAAGAAAAGCGATCGGGATGGATGGAATTCTAGCGGAGATATGGAAGTACGGAGGGGAGAACTTGGAGGAATAGGTGTGGAGAATATATAATAGGGTTTGGAAGGGAGAAGGATGACTAGATGAGTCAAAAAAGATGGTGATTGTGCCGATATTAAAAAAGAGGGAGAGGAGGGAGAAGAATATAAGGGGGTATTGCTGACACCGACGCTTTATAAAGTGTATGTTTCGATGCTGGCAAGTAGATTAAGCGATGAGGTGGAGAAAAAGGGATTGGTGCCACAGAATTAGACAGGATTCAGGAAAGGGTTAGGGACAACAGACAACATATTTGTACTGAATTATTTGGTGAATAAGTTGTTGGGGAAGAAGAAAGGAAAATTAGTAGCGTTCTTTATACATCTGAAAGCAGCGTTTGATTAGGTTGATAGAAGGAAATTGGTGGAAGCGATGAGAGAGAGGTGGGTGAGGGAAGGGCTGGTTAGAAGGAGTGAAGATATCTTGAGAGAGACTAGAAACGGAGATGAGGAGGTGGGAGAATTTGAGAACAGGGTTTTGGACAGGAAGGGGAGTAAGGCAGGTGCCCCTTAAGCCCTCATTTATTTAATTTGGTGACGGCGGATATGGAGGAGGTAATGAGTAAAGGTGGATGGAGAGGGGTTAAATTAGGGGGGATGAAGATTTACATCTTGTCATATACGCGGATAATATGGTTTTGATTGCGGAAAAGGAGGATGGAATGAAGAGTATGATTGAAAGATTAGAGGGCTATTTGGAAAAAAAAGGGTTGGAGTTAAATGTGGAGAAGTCGAAAATCTCAAGATCTTCAGAAAAGGAGGAGAAAGGGAAAGAAATGATAAGTTGGAGATGGTAAGGGAAGGTGATAGGATAAAAGGATTTATTTATTTGAGTTATGTAATGCAAAAGAATGGAGGACAGGAAGCACATATAAGAAATAGATTAAGGAAAAGTGCTGCTGTAATGGGTCAGATTTGGGGAATTGGAAAAAGAAAATTTAAGAATGATTGAGGAAGAAGATTATGGCTCTTCGGCAAACTGGTGTGGACGGTGGTAGGATATGCAATGGAAATCTGGGGCTGAAGAGAGAGAAAGGAGTTAGAGAAGCTACAGAAAAGATATCTAAGATGGGTGTTAGGAGTGGAATGGGGAACGCCGGGCTGTATGGTAAGGGAGGAATTACAGAGGGAGAAGTAAGAGGTAGAGCCTGGAGAAGGGCGTGGACTTTGAGAAAAGATTGGAGGAAGATAGGGGGATTGGGATTGCGAGATGTTGGAAGGAATTGAGGGAGAGATGTAAGAAGAAGAAAGATCTATCGAAGTGGGAAAAAGAAAGATGTGGGTTTTTTGAAGACAGAGGTATGGGCGTGGTGGAGGTGGATGTGAAAAGGTCGGAAGGAGTGCTAGACTTCGGTTATTTTGTAAAAAAGGACATAGAGATGGATAAAAAGGAAAGATGGGAAAGGATAGAAGGGTCAAGATACAACAGATGCTATGGAGAAATCAAGGGGAGTGGGATACCAGAGTACCTGAAGAGTGACTGGGAGAAAGTAGATGGCAAAGGATGGCAAGGTACAGATTGGGAAACGGAATGAGGGGAACTGGTACTGGAAGGATGAAGAGAATAAAAGATTATGTGGAATGGAGGAGGAAACATGGGAGCATGTTTGCGAAAGATGTGTGAACTGGAAGGTAGAGAAGGGCTGGCAAGAGATGTTGAGAAAGGTGTTGGGGGGAAAGGGTGAGGGAGAGGAGTGGTTGAGGGAATTAGAGAGATTAAGACGTGGGGGAGAGAATGATGAGGGGAAAATTGATTGGATTGAGAATTAGATAGAGGATAAGATTCAAAAAGAGGAGAGATAGAGAGGAGAAATCAGAGAAAGAGAAAGAGATGAAGAGAAAGAGAGGGAGAGGGAGAGGGAGAGAGAAAGAGAGAGAGAGTGGGTGAGAGAGAAAGGATTGATGTGAGATGTGTGAATGAAGGTGTGTGAAAGAATTGGAACATAATATTGGAACATGAGCCGGAAGTGGAGGTCCCAAGTTAGGGTAGGGCAAGTAGCGGTATGTGTGTGTAGGTAGGTTAGAAATATGTAAAGGTTAAGTTAAGATAAGTTAGAGTTAAGATAGTTGTAAGCTATAGTTAAGATAGATGTAAGTAATTAAATTGTAAAAGATTGTGACCCCCCAAGGGTATTCAATAAATCGTACATCTATCTATCTATTTATCTACCATTTGCCTAACAGCGGTTCAGTCAAATAATATTTGCCTAGGAAAATAGCATTTGCCTAAGAAAATGGCATCTCAAAATGGCGACACAAAAATAAACGGGCGAAAACCATTTGACCAGGCAGACAGCATTTGTCTAGTCAAAAGTTATTTTCCTCAAATAACTATTTGCCTACGACATATATATATATATATATATATATATATATATATATATAAAAGCCTTACAAATATATATATTGTTTATATAACTTCTTCTAAATAAAATTCCATTCTATTGAATCAATCTTTAAAAAAATCACGTATAATATCCACGTATAATACTTTATATTGTCCAATATGTTCCAATATACTTTCCAATAAGTTTTTACAAAAAGCAGTGATATCCCACTAAAAAAAAAACTTACAAAAAGGTAAAAAAAGTACGCCAAATATATAAAAAAATATTCCTTATATGCAGCAGACTGTTAAAAAAACATATATCTTTAAAAAATAAGCGATAAAATAATTTTCCCTTAAAAAATAAAAACTAAAGAAAATCAATAATTAACTAGCTAAGTAATATATAAAGTAGCACTATTATATTGCGGATTTTATTACAAAATAAATTATAAAACTACTTAATTCTTACTGCAATAACCAATTTCAAATTTAAAAGTGCTTAACTGATCGACTTGTTTTGAAATTAATCATCAAGAGACACGGTAGTGCCTCGCGCCATGTATAGCGAGACACAATGTGTATCTATACGCGAGTCAGTCAGTTGCAAGTACTTCATAATTACGGTTCTTAATAACGGCTGAGTTAACTGAATTCTCAATATGCTTAATGGATAGCTTGAGTCTTAATTATATAAGGAAAATGTCTTTATTTTGGCTCTACATGATCTGCGATCAGAGATATTATCTAATGCAAAATTCAAAATGTGAAAATTTTGTTTAAAAAACATTGATGTCATCATCATCGATATATATAATATAATATTTTTAAAAAAAGGTAAAAAATGGCGCCAAGTACATGCGCTATGTGAAAAAATGTTATATTTAAATAAAAATAATTTTGTATAATATAATTATTTAAATTTTCTACAAAAATAATGATATCGGAAAATTACGCCATAAGTATAAAAATTTTAAGCTATATAATTTATTTCTTTTATTATTATTTAAATAAAAACAATTTAATCAAACTTACACCTACAAAGTAAGGTATAAAAACTTGGCGTGCCCGGATCGCATTAAAATATATTGCCTCAAATTTATTTGTGTTATACAACATCTCATATTATGTGAAAATTAATTGCATTAATTATATAATAAAAATATTAGTATATTAAATAGTAATATACTATATTAAATTTTATTGAGTTTTATACAAGTAGCATATATACAAATCCACTAAAATTTCAATTATATATGTTATCTACATACAAATATATTATCATTTGCACACAATATTTTAACGAATATATATTATATAATATTATATATTATATATATTATATAATATGTAATGAGTTGGAAATACATGATAAAGCTGTTGTTGATTGGTCAAATTTTTGTAGAGCGGTATGTAAATTAATTTCAATGAAATATTCGGGTATATGTTGATATCTGTTACTTATACATGCATTTTTATATTTTTACTTTTTTAATATTTAGTTATTATCAAACTGGTTAATAAAAGAACAACAACAAATTGGTGGAGAAAGAATTATTGCGGAAATAGATGAAGTCAAAATTAGGAAAAGAAAATTTAACAAAGACCGTATGTTGAAAGGACAGTGGATATTTGGTGGCATAGAACGTGCCACAAAGAAAGTTTTTATTGTACTTGTAGAAAACCGGAGTTCCAAAACGTTATTACCATTAATTCATAAATATATTGCTCCTGGATCAATTATTTATAGTGATTATTGGCGTGCTTATAATGATCTCAAAAATGAAAATTATGCACATCAAACAGTAAACCATTCTAAAAATTTTGTGGATTCTAAAACTACTAAATACGTATTCTTAAAGTTCATACACAAAACATTGAGAGATTATGGAGAGAAATGCGTGCTAATCTTTCACGTTTCGATATTCGCGAATATCATTATAAACATTATATTGCTGAATTTTTATTTAAAAGAATATATATTTTTGATAAGCATATTTGATTATATATTGATGTTTTTTTTTGAAATAATGAGCAGATTATATCCAATAATTAATTCGACATAATTATATTTTATTTTTGCACACCCAATATATGTAAAAACTTATATTTATTTCAATTTATATGTGTAGTATATGTAGGACTATTTCTGTAAACTTATTTAAATATCCAGTTTTTCATTGTTAGACTATGTATAAATCTTGATTTTTACAAATTTTTGTTTGTTAATCTTTTTGATAATCAACGAGCGACGATTAAATTAGAAGAAAAAGTTACTCAGAATTATGTTCTTGATATCATATGTCAAGGACAAGGATATTGGGATTGGGTCCCCTTTTCCTTATATTTACCAAATATTGGACAAATTAAGTGAACAATGATTCAAGCAGAAAACCTTATTTAATTCATATGCGAGCGATCAATTTTATACTCCTGACTCAATGATATACTGACACATTGTTTATTTTCATTTCCGATAACTATATATTGTATTTACGAGCTAAAAATATAATTTTAATGATAGAGCCTGTTCATAATGTCTCTGGCTGATGTTCCCCGAACTTATGTATCACCCGCGAGTAAACACACACTCACGCATGCACGCACACTTAATTAAAGATTAGTTATTTTTTTTTCTATTTTAAAAACATACAATAAATATTATATAAAAGACTATTATAAGAACATGTTTAGAATTTTGTTTTTATTTTAATGAATAAATCTTTATTAATCAAATTATTTCTTGACTTCTCTTTCATTTCCAATCCAAAGATCACACTAGGTCCCATCCTGTGTAAAACACTGGGGGTGCTTTCTGTTTCACGCAAATTTGAATGCGTTTGCGTGTGAGTGAATTGGTGCGTGTGTAGGCGCGTGTGTCATGTTTGTGTGTGTGTGTGTGTGTGTGTGTGTGTGTGTGTGTGTGTGTGTGTGTGTGTGTGTGTGCGCGCGCCCGTATATGTTTAAATCTTAAAGCGCGCTAGATGTGTACGTGAGTGTGTGCATGGTGTGCGACCATAAGTGCGTGCGCGCATGGAGTGCATGTGTTGTGTGTGTGCACATGCGTATGTTTTAAAACTAGCTCGGCATCTCCCGACTGTTCTTATAAAATGTGGAATTAATAATAATTACAAAGTAGAGTAATTGTAAGAAAGTAAAAAGAAATTTGTTAGTACTATTTAATTCTAAAATCTTAAGCCTCTGTAAATTTTTTATAGTGCTAAATATGTGGCAAGAGTAAATTCAAATATGAATAAGTTTAAATAATAATCAATAATAACTTATTTATGTGATTTTTTATATTTTATTTCATACTTAATTAACTTATAATAATTATACTTCACATATACGTATAATATTTTAAATTGTAATATTTATAAATAAATAATGTTTTAATTGATTTCAAAAGGAATTCAATCATGTATACTAACATCCTTCAAGTAACTTTGTACTCCAAATTCACGTTATAATGATATAGGATAATCAATAAATCTTAAAAATTACTTTTTTTATGTTAATATTTATTATTTATTTATTTTAATAGGTGTTTAAAATGTCCATCATTAACGTCAAACATTTTTGTAGACATTTGTTGAACAAATGCCTCCTTGTTGCGATTACTTGTGAAGTAATATTTCTCGAAGCATTAATAATGCGCTCTCTCACATTCTGGACTGTTGTCAGCGTATCTTAATAAATAATATCTTTAATTGTGCCTCATAAAAAAAAATCAAATGGTGTTAGATTCGGAGAGCGTGCCAGTTAACTCTTGAGTCCCTATCAATCCACTTTTCTTGTTGAATGTCCATTTCCTATCAGTCCACTTTTCTTCAACTTGTCTTTGAAAACTTGTTTAAAGTACCACATATTTTTCGAGTAAAATGTGTTGGACAACCATCGTGGTGCCAGTGTACGTTTACAAAAATGTATTGATTTATGGTGAACATTTTAAACACATATTGAAAATAAATATATATTAACATAAAAAAATAATTATTAAGTTTTATTGATTATCCCATGTAATTATAGCATGAATTTGGAATATAAGGTTACTTGAAGGCCATGTTATTATACATGATTAAATTCCTTTTGAAATCAGTTAAAACATCATCTATTTAGGCTCCTGAGTAGTAGCAGCGGCCATGTTGAAATGATGACGTCAGAAGTGAGAAATGACACCTTGAGTATTCTTGCGTGCCATTTCTAAATAAAAGCATATTTTAACAAAATAAAGCTACACACCGTGTTTTAGTACACTTGTGAAATTGTACGAAAACTAAGCTTTTTCTTTGACAATTAATAAATAGCCGTAAAATAAGTGTCAAAGTAAGCCTAGTCATGCAGGAAAACAAGTGGTTTGACAACTATCGGAAAAAGTGGAAAATGTTCCTTTTACATAATATTTTTCTTGCTAAGCTTAGTTTTCGGATAATTTTACAGATTTCACAAATATATTACACGTCACAACACTAGCATAAAGCAAATAATTACAAAATGCACGCAATGCACGCAAGAATAATTTGGGTTGTCAAAATGTCATTTTTCACGTCTTATAGTTCATCGATTTTTTACATAAGGCGCATAAAAATGCTTGACATGTAACTTGTGAGTAACAAATTGGTAAGATATTCTGTACCTATATATATTATATTATTATGTATATAGCAATGTTACATGCATTATTGGATTAAAAATGCAATATATATATATATATATATATATATATATATATATATATATATATATATATGTGTGTAAAAT
>JBCEWD010172187.1:3259-23439 GCA_039654425.1 Cataglyphis rosenhaueri | reverse complement strand
CGATGCAAGTTTATCTTGCGAAGCAAAAATATTTTCGATTGACGATGTGTACAATCTATCGTACGTGCAATAATATATATTGTGACGTTGCCGTCCCGCGCGCGTCCACAGAATCTCTCTCCGATCGCTGAGCGCATCCGCGCCAGTCTCAAACATTAGAGGCGTACCGAAATCTCCAGAGGGACGTTATTTGTCGGACTTTTTTCGTTTTTTAATTTTATTATTATTTTCTTATTTCGACAACACGGGAGCCTTACCGGAGGAGCGTGAAAACGGATCAAACACAACGATCATAATTCGGAAGACGACCTTCAGAGAAACGAAAGAGGAAAGGAATAATCAACTACCGAATTCGGAAGTTGATAAGCGAGGCGAGAAGCGCGAGAGAATGAGGAGGATCCTCGCGCCGGGACGCAGGACCGTGCGGAGATGTGCCTCGAAGGATCCCGAAGGAGCTCCATCGCCGCGAAGCACGGCGGGAAAAGAGGAGGTCCGCGAGGGACACTATTGTGTTCCTCACTTCCGAGATTCCGGCGGGAACCGCCGAGGTCCTTTCAGAAGAGCTCCGTGAAAAATATCGATCACGATCTCGGGGGTGCGCGCGCCCCCGGTACACTCATGAGCGTGCCACCGAACAGCGGCCTCGCGTGTTATCGTGTGATTGGCCGTGATAATACGCACCTCGATTGCGCATCCCCGGCTAGTCCGGCTTTACCGATTCTAGATCGCGGTGTTCCCGGGTCAGACTGGCGCGAGCGTGTGCGAGAGTAGGACGTGTTTTGGGGCGAGCGAAACGAGCGTGCGAGAGCGGAGAGACTCAGGCCGAGAGAGGAGAAAGCTTGCGGATTCCTGTGGACGAGGCCGAGAGCCCGCCAGACTCCGGGACTTCCAGGACAAGAGAGCTTCGAGTCCGGTGAGGTTATCCCGCTACGTATTAGCCACGCAAGTTCGCGATATCGGGAGCGCGTCGTTCTGCCGTCGTGGCCGTAATTTAGTGTTGTGTTTGCGTCTGAGCTCCGCTCGGAAGTTTGGCGATTGTTGCGTCGTTGTGGGGTAATTGTAGCGACACGACCCCGTCGGCAAGCGATCCGAGCCCCGAAACGTCTCGAGGGTTAGACTCACTAAGTATTGCGCGTTTTATATCGTTCGTATTGTCTCTCTGGAGATCGCGGATCGGGATTACAGCATAATATATTAGTCGCGCAATTTCTCGCCCGTCTAGCATCTAAGTCGTGTACGTGTGAGTGTGTCTCGCGATTAGGTATTCTTTGTTAACCGTCGAGTGTGAGTGTGTTTCATGCGAATATTTCGGTCGATTATTTTCTTTGACGAATCAGATGCGTTGGGATGAATGAGTGTTAGAGTGATTTCGCAGAGAGTACGGAATATCGTTTGAGCGTTGCGAGCTAGATTTGCGCGGTGCATGCTAAGGGTGCACTGGATGCATGTGATACTCGTACGACATGTCAAAATAGCTAGCGAAATATTATCGACTAGGGGTCTGATAATTGACCGGTATAATTGCGCTCGAGTCTAGGCCCGATCGGCTCTAATTTAACGACTATTTTTCGCGGCGCTAAGTCGTTTCTAACACCCAGACTCGTTTCCGCGAACTTAGTCACACTGGGCGTATCCCAGCTTATTCTTGTTTACCATTCGGACATATCTTTTCTAAATTAATAAAGCCGTTATTTATTTGTTACCATCGACGAATTTAATTTTTTTTACGCGAATTTGTCGCTTTATTTGTATCGCCTCTTGCCTTCATATAGCGTTCGTTCAACATTCGCTCTGCCCCTCTACTGTTAGGTGAGCTAATCAGCCTTTTTTTCTTCGCATCCTTTTTCGCATCTATCTCGCGTATTTGACGAATTGATACGTGCAAGACCGTATCTGGCGTCCAACTTAAATTCTCGCGAGTTTTAAGGTTTCGTCACGGCACGCGCGGAACATCTTCCACCCCGTTCCCTCCCGGCGTATAATCATTCTTTGTTCCTTGTGTTTTTGTCAACGATCCGCCTTTTCTCGTATCTCCCGACGAATCGTACTCCCGCTCGCCGGCGCAACCGAACAACCGACGAACGCGACGGAGAGATCGCGACGGCGTACGCACGCCAGGATCGCGAAGAGAAAAGCCGTCGCAATATATATATATATATATTTGAAAAAACGGTTACAATATATATATATATATATATATATATATATATATATTGTAACCGTTTTTTCAAAAGTAATTAAATAAATAAGATTATCTAAATATTAAGCGGGCGGTTCTTCGGAGTCCACGGTACATCTTCGACACGTTTTTGAATATCGATTCCGCAAGCCCGATGATTTCCGATAACTTAACGCAAAATTGATTGTTGGACTCCAGGTATCGCAGGCCGCATCAGATTACTACGAACGTGAAAAAATTACGGAGTCGATTAATTAACGCGACGGAACAAAACGCGGCTATTCAGTCTAAACGATGTGGTAGAGGGAGTGGTTCGGGGGAAAATGCGAAAATCGAGAGGACGGAAGCCACAAGTAGAAAGTCGCTCAATAAATTAACAAGTAACAATAATATATTAAAATGATAAATAGTGTGAAATATACAGATCAATAATCGTCGGCTTCGATTTTAAGAGATTGTGTAGTTTGGATAATAACAACAACATTGGAAGTCGGCGTGACTGGGCGCAAAAGTATCAAATTACCGCGGGCGCGAATTATGCTCGGTTTTTCTATCGCGAGGATTTTTTGCCGGGTGCGACGTAATCAGGCCGCGACAACTAATAAAATTCCTCGAGTTCACGGTAATTATTTTGCGATCTCGACAATTATCTCGAATAACATCAACAGTCTCGATGTGATCAAGATGTAGTATTTGTGATAACATTTAGACTTTATATATTATATTAACTTTATTTATAAAATTACAAGTATATAAGTATAACACATGTTCAGTATTTGTCTCACTACTTACATCAGCCTACTTTTTTAATGACTCCTCTGAGTCAACATCGTAATAATAAATTACTATCTAGTAATAACTAGGTCTCACTATAGCCAACTATTATACCTTCCTTTTTAACAGTTTAAATATAAACTAAATATACCATTAGTATCTATAGTAATCCTTAAATTTTACTGGCTCATTAACTTTACGTCCACTTCTCGTAACTCTATTATCAAGACCATTGTTGTTTTCAATTCTTAATTGAGCATCAGATGCATTAGCAGGTGCATCATTTCAATCCGGTTTTAACTTCTATCTGGATTATTTTCAACATTACTGATCCGATTAAAATCTTTACCTGGTAGTTCATCTGCGGCATCCTATTCATCTCTCTTTTTAAATTTATTTTAAGATTTTTTTAAATGCACTGAATTTCTTCTTACTATATTACCGTTCTGATTTTTTAGAACATACGATCTAAGACTAACGTGTTTTTTTAGAATTTTTGCAGATTCCTATTTCTTATTAGGTTTGTTATATATGACTGCATCCTCACCATTCAGATCATGTCTAGGTTTGCAATTTCTATCATGATAATATTTATAAATCTTGTCTTTTTTCAATCTGTTGATGAACATGTGACTTAATTTTTGATTTAAATAACTCTAAGTGTATTGGGACTTTTATTCTTATAGATTTGCTAAAAAGTATTTGTGCTGGAAATACAGTGAGACCTGTTATGGGAGTTTTCCGATATTCTAATAATGTTACGCTTAATTCTTTGTTATCATCAAAATATTTCTTTAACAATTTCTTAGCTACTTGAACCGCCCATTCAGCTTGACCGTTGCTCCTCGGATAGTGTGGATAACTAGTGGTGATATTAAGATTCCATTGTGCGAACAATTTAAATTCATAGGAGCTGAACGATTGATTATCACATATTACAATTTTTGGTATTCCATGAGTCGCAAATACTGATTTAAGATTTAGAATGACTTCATTGGCAGTCTTGTTTTTTAGTTTCAATATTTCTAACCATTTTGAATAATAATCTTGTATTATAAGGTTATCTTTTCCCGCATATTTACAAATATAACAAGCAATTTTGTTGAACAGAATGTCAGGTTATTCATATCATGCGTTATTAATGGCTTCTTGCTTCAAAGATCTGTATCTTTCATAATTGGTGCATTTCAGTATCATATTCTCAAGTTTCATTCATGAGACCCGGCCACTAAATTAATTGTCTTGCTCTAGATTTCATTTTTCCAATTCCTAAGTAAAATTCATGTAGTAGTTACTTTGTCGCAATGAATTCGATATAACTAGCCGATAGTTGAAAAAAATCATATTGTCCTGAATACTTAATTCATTTTGATATTTAAAGTAAAATTTGACATTGTCTTCAACTTCATATGAACAGGTGCATCATGGTTGTTTTTATTTCTTGCAGGATTTTAGAATGACATTCAAACGATTGAAATTCAACACTATCCTTTAACAATTCTCATAGTGAGGCTGTTAATTTACTTAGATTATAGGTCTTGTCTCATTGTCTCACATAATTTATCATTCCTAGTATTTTTTGAACCTCAGCTTTTGACTTAAGATTTTTGATAGCATCGATTGCTTTAATTCTTTTCGGGTCAATTTTTATGTCCTTTTTCGAGAAAACATGTCCCAGATATTTTACTTTTGAAACTTTGTACTGAATTTTATTTTGATTGAATTTTATTCCTAATTTTCGAGCCCTAGTAAGTATCTGTTCTAATATTTTATCATGTTCTTTGTCTGTTTCTGCTGCAATACAAATGTTATTAAAATATATGGTGACACCATCAATGTCTCCAAAGTTTTTATTGTTAACTTCTTGGAAATATACTGGTGCCATATTTACTCCAAAAGGTAATCTAAACTTCCAGCTGTCAAAGATAGAGCTAAATGTACACAGTTCACTTGATTTTTCATCCAGTTTAACGTGTCAAAATCCATCTTTTAAATCTAAAACAGCGAAATGTTCTTGTTACGAAGTTTTTCGCTTTTTTCTTCGACGGTTCGAATAAATACGCTTGAGTTTCATTTTGGCTTTTTCTTGGCTTCGTTGTGGCTTTATTTAGCTCCTTTGGATCAAGGCAAAGTCTTAATGATTTGTCTAGTTTTTCAATAATGACTAGACTACTAACTCACCCTTTAGGATTGTTAACTTTGGAGATTATCTTTTTTTCTTGTAACTCTAAAAGTTTATTTTTTAATTTCTCTTTAATTTTGAATGGCACTCTTTTGGGTGGATTAGCAACTGGTTTATAATTTAAGTCTATTTCTATATTATTCTATATACTTCTATATTTTTCTTCGAATTTGCCTAATCCTTCAAAAATATCTTCATTATTTTTTATACATTCATCTTTTCTCTTGACTTTTCAATTAGATCAACTCTACGGATTAGATTCAATTTAACACAAGCTGTTAATCCTAGAATGGAAGTTACTTTTTTATCAACTATTATAAACTCATCATATATCTCTTTGTTTTTTACTCTACATTTTAGTTGCACTATGCTACGAGGTTTAATTTTGAATCCTCCAAAAGTTTCTAATATAATATTTGTTGGTTTTATTTTGTTTGTTTACCTTTTTGAAAAAGTGATTTGGCAAAATATTGACTCGCGCCCCTGAATCTAGTTTGAAACAAACTTTAATGTTTTCTATTACAACGGTTTCAGTCCGCGTTTTAATACTATTGATTTTCGCTGTGCATACTATCTCAACAAACAAATTGCTGCTTTCCAAATCAATGTCCTCAGATTTTTGTATTTTCGCGACTCCTTGAACTCAGCCTGCTGCTGCAAAATGGTTCTTCTTTTTACATTTCTTACACTCCTTCCCAAATGCTGGACATGTAATGTCGAAGATCATGCTATCTCAAACATCGTTGACATTTAAATTCAGTTGATTAATAGATTTGTACTTTCTTCTTTATTACGAGATTCTCCTACTTTCTTTTGCAGACTTTCAACTGTTTTTTCGTTGAGTCTTGGCTTGCAACTTTGAAATTTTTGCTGTTCGACAATAATCTATAGCTTTTTATATATCTCAATTAGCTAGGATAAAGTTTTTCTGAATTCCTGCATCATTCCTCCATCACTATTCTATCTCTTATCATTTGATCATGAAGAACTCTAAATTCACATTTCTGTGCACTTATTTTTGTCAGTTAAAAACTGCTCAAATTGTTCTCCTTCCTTTTGATTTCTGTTATAAAATAGATACCTTTCGTACACCACATTTTTCTTTGGCATACAATACGCTTCAAATGCATCAATTACATTTGTGCTTTCTTTTTTTATTGTTCTGTTAGAATAAATGTGTTGAAGATCTCGACTGCTTCCTCTCCAATCAAATTTAGAAAGATCGCTATTTTCACTTCTTCCTCTGTAGTTGAATTTTCTGAAGCTTTTATAAAAATTTCATAAGCTTGTTTGAATCTTCGCCAATTTTCACTGATATTTCCTTTTAGGCTTAAACTTTTAGGTTTGAAAATGATACCGATTGATTCTATTTTTTTTTCTTTGTTCTCCCTCGCACATCGCAGCAAATTTATTTTTGATGTTAGAATATTTACTTTAGGTTATTTGAGTTAAGGCTCCTGAGTAGTCATCGCGAAACTTTAAGTTAACAGTGGCGACATAGGAATGCTGCGGTAAGAATAAGAACTCTGTCCAACGACTTATCATAGTAGTATTCACATAAGTGAAGTGTGTTAGGAACTTACTAACACAGATATAACGCTACATTATCACGTGTACGTGTAATCAAAATTCGTGGATAGAGAATAGAGATAGACACTGAGCGATCACGAAAACGCTCGTCGCTCACAAATGTTCGGTTGTCGAATTTTTCTATTTGCTTGCAATATATGCATTTTTGCGCAATAAATCCAAATAATAAAACAAACTCAAATAAAAATATTTATATTATACATATACAACAAAATAAATAAAATTCATCTTCTATTTTTTATGTTAGAGAAATAACTTATTAATAATAATATAAGAAAAATATAAAATTTAACGATAATTATAATTTTAAATAAAAAAAGAATAGGGATCATAATTTTTATTATTTAGATATATTTAATACGCATTATACAGGGTATAATTGAACATGCATGGAGTACATCAGATACAAGATAACAATCCAGATCGAAAAGTTCTAAACTGGTCCCGGGACATTTACGTGGAGCACGTGTCTGGCGTTCGCCAGTACGCCGCTCCTTCTCGTCCCTCGGCTGAAGGGGTGCTCGCGACACCTCCTCGCGCGATTCGCCGGCGCTGGTCCACCAACGCGTAGGTGCGGCACTTCAGCGCGTATTTATTTTGTATCTCGTTTGCGTGTATGAATGTCGCGTAATTTATTGCGTGCGTCGTTTTGCCCACCCCTTTTTATTTTTTCGGGCTGAGTGAGTGGGGGTTTAGCCATGCGCCGAGCCCCTGTTCGCTCCCCTGTTTTTATTATTTATAACCTTTTTTTGTATTTTTATATTGCATGTTGTGTCGGCCTGTTTGTTCGAGTGTGAATGCCGCGTATCCGAATATTGTTTTTTACTCGAGTGTGAATGTATTACGATATATCTATTTTATTATATTGTTAGCCGCGTATGCGCCCCCGAGCCTTTTTAATCTACGACCTCTTCTCTGTGATCGGCCCGGGGGCGGACTGCTATGATATTGATATGCATTGCCCCGGTCTGTCAGCCGGGGCAATTATACTATCATACGTTTTATATCCGCGACCTGGGGGAGGCCAGTGCTCCCCCAGCGCTTAGTTTTATGGCTCACTGGCGGGGGGCCTTTTGTCCCCCGCCCATAATTTTAAGTATTTTGCGCGCGGCCAAAGGCCGTATTTTATGTATTCGCAGCCCGGGGGGGGGGGAGTTGTCTTCCCGGTGAACATTCTTTGAAATAAACGGCTTTTATCTGTTCTTATCAGCTTAATATCTGATACAATTCCCATAGGGGATTCAGAATATTAAACTGATTTTTGGGACCTGGCGGGTGACCGGATCTTGCTCCGACTCTGCCGCGGGTCAGCCTGACATTGCAGTGCCGCCATAAACGGCCTAATTAACTAATTAAAATTAGTTATTAATTAGGTAAGATTGCCGCGGCAGATTGCCCGCGTTGCACTCAGGCACCCAGGTGTCAGCGATATCTGGATCCCCGAGCACCCGCTCGCACATAACCTCAATAATAATTATAACAGCAATAATAATATTAAAAACAACAATAATAATAACAGCAATAATAATAATAATAATAATAGTAATATCAGCAATAATAATTATAATAGCAATAATAATATTAACAGCAATAATAATAATAACACAATTATAATAACAGCAATAATAATAATAATAACAGCAATAATAATAATAATAAAAGCAATAATAATAACAGCAATAATAATGTTAACAGCAATAATAATAATAATAAGAGCAATAACATTAACAGCAATAATAATAATAAAAACAAGAATAATAAAAGCAATAATATTTATAACAGCAATAATAATAATAATAAAAGCTATAAGAATAACAGCAATAATAATATTAACAGCAATAATATTAATAACAGCAATATTTACAACAGCAATAATAATAATATCATCAATAATAATTATAACAGCAATAATATTAACAACATCAATAATAATAACAGCAATAATAATAATAATAAAAGCAATAATAATAACAACAATAATAATAATAATAGCAATGGTAATAATAACAGCAATAATTATTACAACAGCAATAATAATGTTACGTTCAGACTCTTTAAACTCAGAGCCAGCTAGAGGGCGTAACCTATCTATGTCCGCTAGTCAAACGCTAGACAACGAGTGTCTTGGAGACGAATGAATTGAAGCCTAAGAAAGTCAACGACCGGAAGGATCGCTTTTACTCTGTCAGTAGGCCGTTCGTTCGGTGGTCCCTTTTTCGGTAAAGGAACTAAATCCCTATTACGCAGGACGAGACCTTATGCGATATCAGGGTACGGCAAAGAGGTTAATAAGCTGCTCAAATTATAAGGTTAACATTGTATTTATTCAAAATTATTTGGTATTTGTTCAAAGAAGAAATAACAGTTAATTATTATTGCAGATACATTTAAGTATATTATGAAGAATTTACATTTAGAGGTGTGAGTGAATGTGTGTGTGGAAAATTGTTTGTTCACGGGTGTTACATCAGTGCGGAGGTCATCAAACGGAATCGAGAAGGAAAAACTAAAATTTATATTTCGGTTGGGTCTTACAATGCAACAGTGTAATTAAAATAAACAAAAGATGTAAAATAAAGTGATGAGGGGAGGGATTAGGAAATATCTTCGAATTCCACTGTAGAGGGGGGAGGGAACTTCATCCAGAAGACCTCGATAGGGACGGCAAGAGGGAACGGGACACCTGGAACAACGAAAGGGATGATAGTACCGGGAGGAGAAGTATAGAAGATTTCGTAAAATTGATGGAGGTTGACTATGCCGAGGCCGTCGCGATAGTCTTTATCTTTGAGTAAAATAGGGAAAGGGGGAAATAGGTTAATTAAATAGCAATACCACCTCTCGCGATCTAGGTCTTCGAAGAGGGGCTCCGGTCCTTTGGACTCTTCGGGATCGCAGGATTCCGGTTTGAAATCCCGCGGTTCCTCTTTAAAGTCAGGTAGTCTTTCAAAGAATTCCCGGAATTTTCCGAAAACGTTGGACTGTTCTGGGAGGTCCAACGATTCGAGAGGCGAGGGACGAGAGAGAGTTAAGGCTTGCGGAGGTTGATAGGGTGGAGGATTTTCGAGAGGAGGAGGGGGAGTTGATGGTTGCGGTAGTTGATAGGGAGGAGGATTTGATGGTTGATAATTGAGGGAAAGTGAATATTCGAACGGGGGAGGAAAAGTCCTCAAACACTGAGGTTCTTAAAAAATTACAGGGGAATAATTAGAGGGAGGCGGAGGGGAACAAAGTTGCGCAAATTCCGGGAAGTCATCGGGTATGGATTCTGATGGAGAAGAGACAGGTGAATATGAGGAATAGAAGATTGTCTGTTATGTGTATCGGTCGATTAATTAATAGTTGTCGTGCTTTTGTTTCGCGTCTTTATCTAACTTAAGTCTACTGTAATCGATTTTAAAGCTAGGATCAGCGGACGCCCGAGCCAGGAGTTTCAGTATTGTTTTGTTTTTCCTATTACGCGCGTTCTTTCCCCATCGCCGTAACTGTGCCGGGGTAAGTTTGGTTTTCCGTATTGTGTCTACTAAAAAAGGACACGTAATGTTTAGTAAAGTAGTGGTTATTAGTAGTTTTAGGAAACAGTTGACAATTATTTTTTTTCTCTCTTACCCCTTTTTTTCTTTTGAAAGACAAGATAATGGGATAAAAAGGGAAGAATGGAGTGGATGAAAGAAATAATATATTTTAATTAAAAGGACAAAGAATAAACTTTATTAATAAGGATGCATTAAAAATAATTATTTAGGATCTAAAGCTAAGTGTAAAGACTGATCCTTTCATTAAGAATCTTTAGGTTATTCGCACCTGCTGGTTCATGAGAGGAAAGGTAGATTTAGATCTAAAGCTAAGTGTGAACATTGATCCGGAACGTTACGTTCGAATCTTTAAGTTCACACCTGCCGATCCACAAAGGAAAAAGGGTAGATTAGACCTGAAGCTGAGAGTAAATACTGATCCGGAACGTTACGTTCGAATTTTTAAGTTATTCACACTCGCTGATCCACAAGGAAAAGGAAGTGGATGAGATTTGTGATATGCGATAACAGGAAGTATTAATATAAAAAATACATGTGTCTTTGAATGGATATTCAGAGGAAGAGAAAGTATTAAAATAAAAGAAGAAATAATTGTCTTATAACTGTTTTCCCTGGAGAAAAAGAAAGGAGAATGTAAGAAACAGGTGAAAGAAAAAGAAAAAAAAACAAAAAAAAGGAATTAGTAAACTCACTATTTATGGAGTGCGATGAGATTTGTGTTGACGGAGCTCGGATACAAGGCTGCTGGCTCAGAGATCCGGTGGTCGATCCTGATGTACTTCAGGTGTGCGTTCGTGGTTCACTATTCGCCGATCGCACTGTTAGAGTTAGCACTATTCACACTGTGCAAGTAAACATTTAGAGAGCCGCACTGAATGTAATAATAAAACGAATCACGAATACGGTTTGCTAACAGGAGCGAATATGACCTCGATACACATGAAGTGTCGCACGACTGTTGGAAAAATTCCTAATAAGACTCGCGACGAATATTCTGGTGGAATATTCTTATTAACCTCTTTTGCTTCTCCTCTCTACTATTCGTTAATCTAGTTTAATGAATAGTTTTTCCTATTCATGCCTTCCGGTTTTTCCTAGGGCGTTTCTTTAAGTTTTTAAATTATAGGTATTGGTGAAGAATTTTGCTTATTATACTGAGTTTTGACCAATGGAGAGGAGTTGCTATCGAGTAAAAGAGGTTTTCGTTTTACGGATTGAGTCATGCTCAGTTCGTTATAACCAGCTAAGTTGACATTTTACTTGAAATTTATGATAAACAAATAGCATAAGAGGGTGATCTGGCAACCAAGCACGCGGCGTCAAATGTCGCGAGTCTCAAATCCAGATCATCAGTGGATCATTGTTTTTGTACTCTGTTTATTTTTTAGTTTAAAATTCTTAGGTCTGATATCCAAACTTGAGCTTGAGTATCTCGCTGTCTCTTTGTTATAGTTTGAAATTTCTAGTGCTTGACTGTCCGTTATTTTCGTTTGAAAATCCTCGAGCCTTCAGAGTGAGTTGTAACGTTTAAATTTATTGATCTGTTTTTATACTTGACTTTCAACAGCGAGATTACATAGTCTCGCTTCACAGATCTCGCCCGTTTATTCTTTTAGTCAGACGTAGATTATTTCTTAGAACGTAAATTTATGTCACTAACGAATTTTCGATGAAAGAAAACAACCATGCAGTCTGCTGGACACAATAATTTATATATTAGTAAAAAAAAATATTCGTGAAGTCTACCGGACGTAACAATAATAATAACAGCAAAAATAATAATAACAGCAATAATAATAATAATAATAATAATAATAGTAACAATAATAATAACAGCAATAATAATAATAATAATAGCAATAATAATAATAACAGCAAAAATAATATAATTAATAGCAATAATAGTAATAACAGCAGTAATAATAACAATAATAACAATAATAGCAATACCAATAATGACAATAGCAAAAATAATTATAATAGCAATAATAACAATAACAATACCAATACCAATGACAATGACAACGACAACGACAACGACAACGACAACGACAACGGCAACGACAACGGCAACAACAACGACAACGACAACAACAATACCAATAATAATAACAATAACAATATTAATAACTATAATAAAATCAATAACAATAATAAAAATAACAGCAATAATAATAATAAAAGCAATAATAATAGCAGCAATAAAAATAATAATAATAATAATAGTGTTAGCGAAAGTTACGTGGACGCGCGAGCGAGTGTGCCGTGGAAAAGGCCCTGCGCGAGATGAGACGGACACCGGACTGATGCACTCGCCAGAGTCGCAAGACGAGTATCGCGACGCGATTATGCCTGGCGCGATGCACACCATGCACACACAAAATCGCAAAGATCGCGAGCTTCACACTACTGTAATCGTAATTCGCAAGCGGCGGATGAACAGCGATAAATCGTCTGTCTCGGAATAACTCCGGTGGTCACACAACGGCATTTAGATAACGTTCTGACTCCGCGAAACCGAAAGTATGTTATTGCTGAGACAACGTGCACGCGTCGATCGTTCTCAGCGGACTGCCGCGGGCCCGGCAGTTGGCTCACTTTTATTCGGTCATCGCCTTCTCGAAGAATCCAGAAGGTTTTTCGAAATTCGCTCACTTCCGCCGACCGTTTTTACATGACTTGTTTGTCACGATTTCAACTTGGATCCTTCGAGAAGGGCGACGATGTTTATTGATGCCGCGCGTTTTCGACCGACCGAAAAAACGCCGCCTCGCACCGCGCGCGCGGCGACGACGCGGTCGCGCGGCATCTCTAAGCTGAGCTCGAGTTCGAGATGGTAATCTCGAACAAATAGTAATAATAATAACAATAATAATAATAATAGCAATAATAATAACAGCAATAATAATAATAATAATAGTAGTAATAATAATAACAAAAATAATTATAACAGAAATAATAATAATAATAATAATAGCAATAATAATAATAATAACAGCAATAATAATAATAATAAAAGCAATAATAATAACTGCAAAATAATAATAACAGCAATAATAATAATACAAGCAATAATAATTATAACATCAATAATAATAATACTAAAAACAATAATAGTAATAATAATAATAATAGCAATAATAATAATGACAGCAATAATATTAATATTATTAATAATAGCAATAATAACAATAACAGCAATACTAATAATAACAGCAATAATATTAAAAACAGGAATAATAATTTTAACAGCAATAATAGTAATAGTAATAACAGCAATAATAATAATAATGACAGCATTAATAATAATAACAGCAATAATAATAATAACAACAATAATAATAACATTAATAATAATAATAATAAAAGCAATAATAAGAACGGCAATAATAATAATAACAGAACTAATAATAAAAATAATAATAGCAATAATAATAATAAAAGCAATAATAAGAACGGCAATAATAATAATAACAGAACTAATAATAAAAATAATAATAGCAATAATAATAATAGTAACAATAATAATAATAATAACAGCAATAATAATAACAGCAATAATAAAATTAACAGCAATAATAACAATAACAGCAATAATAATAATAACAGCAATATGAATAATAACAGGAACAATAATAATAATAAAAGCAAAAATAGTAACAACAATGACAATAATAATAATATTAGCAATAATAATAATAAAAACAGCAATAGTAATAATAATACTAATAAAAATAATTATATTCTATTTTCTGCCAGGGGGCAAGGACAGACCGGTCAACGGCGCCGAGATCCTTCAGGACGCCCCCGATGTCGGCGAATGGGGTTTGGTCGACCGAGCAACCCGTCGGGATACCAAGGTGGTGATACGGCTCACCGGATGCAAGGGGTCGAACGGGCGATCCCTGGATTCGGAAAGTCGTCGGTAGGACCCCGCTGCCTGCTCCCGCACCGATGTGCAAGGTGGCACATTTAGCGGGGTTGAATCGCAACCCCACCGACGATGCTCCCTCCTCTGCAGCAGCCAAAAGCCGCTGCATTCCCCAAAACGTATCGGCAGTGCAATGTCATCCGCATACGCCAGAATACTGACGCGAGAGCCCAATAGATTATACCCCGCATCAACGTCAGTAACTGCACGCAGTACCGAGTCGATAGCGAGATCGAATACTATCGGGCTCAGCGGACAACCTTGCCGAACCCCGAGCGAATAGGGATTGGGGAAGTAAGTCCGTCGGCGGCGCGAACCCGCGTGGTGCATCCGTCATACATGGATTGCCATATATTGACGATGCCCCCCGGCACCCCGAAGCGAACGAGAGCGCGGCGGGTCACCGCGTACGGGACCGATCCAAACGCATTGGATAGGTCCAGCCATGCGACGACCGCCTGCCGCCTAGTCCTCCGCGCTTCAGTCAGGATCTCCTGCAAGGCAAAATTGTGCTCATAGCAGCCTTCGTCCCGCAGGAATCCCTTCTGAGCCGGACTTAAGATATTATTATTGATCGTCCTGATCGTCGGTTAGACGATCGGCAACGAGAGCCGTGAAAAGCTTGGGGGTCGTGTTTCCCTCGAGAGGCCGCCAGTTCTCGATATTCTCGCGACTCCCTTTCTTATACACCAATATGGTGTTGGAGGTCTTCCAAGACGCTGGAACTGTCTCGTGCCGAAGGCATGCGTTGAAAAACGCGGTGAGGAGCCGAACACCCGGATCCGCTCCACGGAGGTCACGGTAAGTGATACCGTCGGGCCCCGGCGCAGAGTTCGTCATACGCCGGAGTCGACGATCCACCTCTATCTCCATGAAGGGATCGAACAAGTATTCGAACCCCTCGCCCTCGGCCGGCGGTTGAGTACGCTCCGCTTCAACGTCCGGCGTGTCCAGGAGTTCGCCGCCGCTATATAGCCCTTCGAAGTATGCCTGGATCCGCTATTTCGGCAACTGGCACGATTCAGCGGGCCCCTGCAGCACTTCTCGGACTGCCCTGCGGTTCGCCCTGTACAAGGCCTGAAAACGCGTGGCTTCGCGTACTCAGCTTCCGCGTTCTTCTCACGACTCCTGGGGACCGGCCGGTACCGGCCCCCGACTGTCGCCGTCTCGCGCCGCACTTTCCCCACACACCAACGCGCTCGCGCCCGACGCGATCGATCTGGACGATCGCGGAAGTCGGGAGCACCCCCGCGAGCCACACCCTCCGCGAAGAAGTTTGCGACCAAGGCCCCTAGCTCCTCCAGGTCCGCAATCGAGGCGACGGTTCCCGCCTGCGTGCCTTGCAGCAGCTGCAGGGATAGGCCGACCATCGGAGGGCCGATCGCGCGGAGCGGCCACACGCCGCAGGCCTCGGGGATGCTCCCCGCCTCCGCTCCTATAGACTGGCGGTGTCTGTTCGCTCATTTCGGGGTCGCTGGTTACGGGTGCGCCCCGCCGACGATCCATCACCACAAGGACACTTACTTGGACACTCGGATGTCCCGCGTTGTCCCGCTCACCACGTTCTCCCGCTGCTCCATCCTCCTTGGTCCTCGGATGTAGGATGCTCGCACTCATCTCCCTGATGGAGCGGATGAGGGTCCGCTCCAAGACGACCGCACATGGTCGCATTCGTTAAGCCAAGTCTGTATTCGCTGGCACTTGTGGCGGATGGTCAGGCATCCGGTGCAGCCCTGCCGGCGGCGGACTATCACCATCCGTGGAGTTGCCGCTCCACCGGCTCCTCGCTCTTCTTCCCACCGTCCTCCACGGCCAACTTCAGTCCCCCTCCTTCCTCGATGATGATGTTGGGAGAAAAGTCCTCGGCGCCGCTCCTCCTGTTGACCGCCGCTCCTCTGGCAATGATGGTGGTGGTGGCCTCCTTTTTCTAAGGGTAAGGCGCGCCGGTCGTTACACCACCTCGCACGGTGATACCTCCTGGATGGTCGGGAGGTGGGAGAAGCGCGCTGGTGGTGAAGGGGTAGCGCTCCTCCCCGCAAGGAACCCTGTGGACATTACGGGGGCCCCGCATGTTGTCACTGTCACCGTGCAGGTAGTAAGAGTGGCGGATCCTGACGCCGCGGGCACCAGCGGTGGAGTTGCTATGACCCCCGAGACGACATAAATGGAAGTTGGCGTGGGTCATCCGGGGAGGCGGGGACCAGCGGTGTCCCCACCGTCTCTCCCGGAGTGCTCCGTGGCATCAACGCGGCCAAGAGATCGCATGCTGCGGTGCCGGCACGGGATGAAATTGCCGACTGGGCCCCTTGGTCCTTCCTCTCAGTCGATGGGGGCCCCCGCAGCACACCCCTGGCCGTTGTCCGGGCCAGGGGCATCGTCTCCGTGGCGTACTTTTCAGCCGATACGCTGGACGCCCGAGTTGCTCTGCTCCTGGTGACGGGCCCTTCCTGGGATGTTAACGGGGGGTCCTCTTGGGCGTCCTCGTTCCTATGCCCTCCAGGCCGCCGAAGGATGGAGAGATGGTGTTCGGCGACCTCCTGGAGGGCATGCGCACCGGCCTTGCCACGCCGCTCTTCATGATAGGCGCGCTTACGGACCTCCGCATATTCCGTGTGATGATGGTCTCCCCCCTGTGGTGGTGGTCGGGGGGGTTGCGGAGGTACTCTTTGATGATGTGCCCCCGTGTGGTCCTCCACAGGGGCTTATGCGCGCCTTCCTTGATGCTGGAGACGGCCTCTTCCTATTGGCCGCGCCATCTTGCCTGTAATGGGATCCGCTTTAATATGGCGCGCCTTACCTGTTGTAGCGGCGGTCTCTCTCGATGCGCGCGTTCCGTGGCGGCCGTCATGGCGGCGGAATCCAACATGGCCGCCGTCCGTGATGTTGACAGCGGAGCCGCCTACGATGATGTCCGTGTCGACGGCCCCGCTGCTGTGACGGCCGCGTATGTGGAGGACTCTCCTGCTGCCACAGGTGTTGTGGTGCTCCTCAATGTTGTTGCAGATGGTTGCAGTGTCCCCGATGATGAGGTGGCTGCGGAGGACGTGGGTGGCCGCGAG
This sequence comes from Cataglyphis rosenhaueri, assembly GCA_039654425.1. Classification (NCBI taxonomy): domain Eukaryota; kingdom Metazoa; phylum Arthropoda; class Insecta; order Hymenoptera; family Formicidae; genus Cataglyphis; species Cataglyphis rosenhaueri. Next base: position 6,188 of record JBCEWD010172187.1, on the reverse strand, counting down.
GATGTCCGGCTTCGCGACGATTCTCCGGCGCACGCCGCCGCCGAAGAAAACGCAGCAGGCGTCCGGGTCTGCGTACTCACGAGCCCACCACTATTGTTAATTGTTTGTTGTGTCCGTGAAGTCGCGGCGCGACTAGGCTCTTCCCGGAGGTCGCTTAGGATTCCTATCCGCGAACTGTCACGGAGCACTCGGCTCCGTGGACGCAGCTCTTCACAAAAACCCGGATTTTATGGCGATCGCACTCAAATGTTTAAAAGTCATTTTTCGGCAAAATTAATAATAAATGGCCGCGCGCAAAAATACTTAAAATTATGGGCGGGGGGCAAAAGACCCCTCCCCCGGCCAGTGGGTCATAAAAACTAAGCACTGGGGGAGCGCTGGCCTCCCAGGTCACGGATATAAAACGGCGATAATATAATTGCCCCGGCTGGCAGACCAGGGCAATGCATATCAAATCACAGCCTTTCACCCCCGGACCGATCACAGAGGGAAAGCCATAAATTAAAAAGCCCCGGGGACGCGCACGCGGCTAATAATATAATAAAATAAATAAATATATCGCGATACATTCACACTCGAGTAAAAAACAATATTCGGATACGCGGCATTCACACTCGGATAGGCCCACACAACATGCAATATAAAAATAAATGAAAAAAAGTCGCAATAAATAAAAACAGGGGAGCGAGCAGGGGCTCGGCACTCGGCTAAGCTCCTACTCACTCAGCCCGAAAGAATAAAAAGGGTTGGGTAAGACGACGCACGCAATAATTTACGCCACATTCATACACTCAACAAAATACAAATAAATAACGCATTGGTGCCGCACCTACGCGTTGATGGGCCAGCGCCGGCAAATCGTGCGAGGAGGTGTCGCGAGCACCCCCTCAGCCGAGGCACGAGAAGGAGCGGCGTACTGGCGCACGCCAGACACGTGCTCCACGTAAATGTCCCGGGACCAGCGAATGGTATCCGAAACGATGAGACAACGCATCATCGAGGCGTAGGCGTTACCAATCCTAAGCACTCTCAATACCGCCTCATTTCTCGGATCCCACAAGCCGAGAGCACCGACAACGAAGGCCGTCACCAAGACGCGATATCTCCGCCGCTGGAGTTCCTCCGCCAAGGGCAAGTACTTGGCAACTTTCCTCGCCCTAGCTTCATCGAATTCCTCCCAGCGGTTTTGGAAGGGGATAGTCATGTTGCAGATAACGACGCACTTGGTTCACTCGTTCCGGATCATGAGATCCGGTCGGAGTTCACCAAGTTCCCCGTCGATGCCCTCGACCTGCCGGTTGACCCGTTTTTCCCTCGGCATCCGACAAGGCAGCCTTCCAGAAGCGGTGCAGCACGGCGTCATGTTTCAGCTGGATGACGACAGAATGAATCCCGCAATAACGTGGGGAAGGGTTTCGGCTCCCCGCAACGCCGACACCGACGGTTCCCCTCACCCCAACGGCGTGTATCGTTAAGGGGGAGGACATCCAACCTAGCGCGATGGATAAAGCGCCAGTCGGCGAAGCGAGTAAAGCTGCCGCCGCGGACGTAGTGATTGCTCACGCCCGCCCGCGACGACACCCCAAACACCTTCTTCTGGTCCGGCTTACGCAATACCGTACCCGCGTAAAATGCCGCCACTGCTGTTCGCAGATGGATTATTACCTGATTACGAGCACCAGGTAGAACCCTTACCATGGCGCCTCCGCGCCCTCGACACACAACCATGAGCTCCTCGGTCGCCTTGCTCCACTCCCACCGAAGGGACAACCTTTCGGACTGGCCCCGCGCAGCATTCCGGGCCGTCGACTACAGGGAGCGCTCCTTCCCATCTTGAAACCTCTTCTCGAGCGAACCCGAAAGGAAGGCCGCGAGGTCCCCGTTGTTCGGGGGACTTCTTATGGGCCTAGCTACAATTCCCCGAAGAGATGCCCACGCGAGTGCCCTGATCGTCTCGTCGCCAGCCGTAAGTATGCGGAAAGCGTACGCAACGGACAGATCATCCGCGAGATCAGCGAGCGGAAGTAGTCCACAACCCCCTCATTTGGGGGGGAGGTAGACCACTTCCACGCTGGGTCTCTGCGTAAGGTTGAGCCAGGCCTTGGCTTTGCGGCGAATATCCAAGTCCGCCGCTTTTAGTGGACGCTTTTCCACTGTGGCTCCCCGCAGTATGAAGTCCAACCGTGGAAAGATGTTGGTTGCCACGACTTCTACAGCAATAATAATATTAACAGCAATATTAATAATAACAGCAATATTAATAACAGCAATAATAAAATTAACATGAATAATAATATTAACAGCAATAATAATAATAATAACAACAATAATAGTAATAATAATTATAGCAATAACAATAATAACAGCAATAATAATAATAATAATAATAATAATAATAATAGCAATAATAATAATAATAACAGCAATAAAAATTTTAACTGCAATAATATTAATAATAATAACAATATTCATAATAAAATCAATAATAATAACAATATTCATAATAAAATCAATAATAATAACAATATTCATAATAAAATCAATAATAAAAATAACAGCAATAATAATAATAATAGCAATAATTATAATAGCAATAATTATAATAATAACAGCAATAACAATAATAATAATAATAATTAGCAAGAATAATAATAACAGCAAAAATAATAATAATAATAGCAATAATAATAACAACAGCAGTAATAATAATAACGACAATAATAATAACAGCAAAAAAATATTAACAGCAATATTAATAAAGCATCAATAATAATATTAACAGCAATAATAATAATAACATCAATAATAATAATAATTGAAGCAATAATAATAACGGTAATAATAATAATAAAAGCAATAATAATATTAACAGTAATAATAATAATAACAGCAATAACAATAATAACAGCAGTAATAATAATAACAGCAA
>JBCEWD010162835.1:0-24230 GCA_039654425.1 Cataglyphis rosenhaueri | reverse complement strand
TATATATTTTAATACTTGAGCCGTTACAAGAAAAGCATAATAATGGTTGCGTTCAGCAAAGAAAACCGCTTAACAACAATCGGATGTGATTGGCTTTTACTTTTAGAACCAATAAATCAACGTCGAGTATTGACAAGGCGATAATTGCGCTTTCTCTGCTGAACGCAGACAACGAAGTCTCTAGTGCGCGAGAACCAAATGCGATACCCTCATTCTTCGACTCCTGAGTTCCATCTATATGACTCAGGCCTTTATATTAACGAACTTACGCGGTAAACTTAAAATAATTGTAATACATAACAGTGATGATTGATCAGATTTTATTCAATAATAACTCCTTTGTTAAGCGTTATACAAAAAATGGTTCAGGACTTTTAGACTCAGTTTGACCCAATCTTCACCTTTTGTTTGGTCACTTACATGTCAGATAACCTGTATCACTAAAAAAATTAGCTTTTAAAAAAAAGTTAAAAAAAGGCGCCAAATACACACGATGTGTAAAAAAAATATTATATTTAAATAAAAACATTTTAAATAAATATACTTTTGTACAAAATAATTATTTAAATTACCTACAAAAATAATGATATCAAAAAATTGCGCCAAAAGAATAAAAATTTATGCTATAAAATTAATTTTTTTTATTATTATTTATTAAATAAAAACAATTTAATCAAATACTTTTGTATAAAATAGTTATTTAAATTTAAATTTCCTACAAATATAATGATATTGAAAAATTATGCTAACTGAATAAAAATTTATAAAATATTTTTATTTTATTATTTCCAATATTAAGAAAAATAATATTTAATAAATTGCATTATAATAATTAAAGCAAATAATTAAAGTAGTGGTATAACTAAAATAGAGTTATTTTGTAAATAACTAAATGCACAATATTCAATACAAACATCATAAAGCTTTGGGATATAATTATTGAAGAAAAATTTTTTATAAACACTACATCACATAAGATAAATTTATACCAAAGCAAAGTATAAAAACTTGGCATGCCCGAGTCGAATTAAACACATTGTCTCAAATTTATTTGTGTTGTACAATATCTCATATATGTGAAAATTTTATGTGAAAATTAATTGCATCAATTATAAAATAAAAATATTAGTATATTAAATATTTATATATTATATTAAATTTTATTGAGGTTTATACAAGTAGCATAGATACAAATCTACTAAAATTTTAAGGCGTGTTTCCTGTCCATGCATGTACTTTGGTATATGTCAAACTTTTTTGTTAATAACTTTTTAATGGATAATGACCAACGGCTAAAACTTTTTGAATGTTGTTCAGAATAATGATCTTGACAACAGTCAATATCCATCAAGGTGCTCCTCTAAAAGTAATTACTGAAAATACATTAAAACTGTAAAATTTTAACATCAAATATCTCAAAAACTATAAGAAACCGCCGATTAATTTATAAAGAAAAGTTAGGGTCATGTCCTTGACAACATATGTCAAGGTCAAAGTCATCGGTGAGATGACTAATATATTCCTAACCTAATATGCATATTTATTTTTTTTATTTACTTGGCGTATTTTTTTTACTTTTGTAAGATTTTCTTTTAGTTAATTATGTTAATATTAATATTAATAAATCACTCGCTATAAGCACTAATATAATAAATCACACGAAATTAATATCTGTTTGGATAAATAGCATTCGCTTATGAATCGTTAAATATTAATTGTAGAGATTAAATTGTAGACATCTTTTAAGAATTTTGGCGATCGCGTGTAATAAGTCGCTCCCACACACGTTGCGAATATTTGCGAGTGAAAGCATTTGCGAGTAATGTGAGACTGAGCACTCGGATTATTTACCAGGGTTGGGAACGTTACTCTATAAAAGTAACTCGTTACCGTTATTCGTTACTGATTTCAAAAAGTAACGCGTTACTGTTACCGTTAGTTAAAAAAGTAACGATTCATTATTTTCTATAATCACAGTTAAGACAGAAAAATATATCTCTCTTTGTTGATCCTCCTTGCGTGCACTATGGCTTCTCCATTAGTATAAGCTCTATGCTTTCAACGTTTTTATATCGAAATAATTTTATTCAATCAAGAATAATGCGCGCGATCAACGCGCAATTTATTCAATAAATATAAGATAATATAAAACCAAAAAGTAACAAAAGTAACGACTAATTCGCTACTATAAAAATGTGACGACGTCACCATTACCGTTACAGACAAAAAAAGTTATCGATCGTTATCGAAAAAAAGTAACTGTAACGGTAACGACATTACAAGTAACGCGTTGCTTCCCAACCCTGTTATTTACTCGTGCTCGTGCTCGCTCTTTTCTCGCTGGTTATCGGTAAACTGTCGCGAATCAAAGGAAAATTGTATATGTAGTACGTACACGAGTAACGGAGTACGAGTAGTCTAAAAGATCTACATCGGCATTGGCCAAAATCTCGCATAATTGCACTCGTGAATATTCGCGATGTGTGTGGATACACATGATGTGACTGGTACATACTATGACGACACACGGAACTATTTCCTTATTGCCTAATCGCTTTCACCGTATAAATGATAACAAAGTGAGACATTCCACATACAAAACAATAGCACTATATAAATAATAGCCGCACACCAAAAAATGTACCGAAGCACGATTTTGTTTATATAATATTTGACGATATGTCAATGTGGCGTGGGATATATGTATATGTACATGTGCGCGAAAGATATGTGGACGCGCGAGTGAGCGTGCCGTGGAAAAGATCAGGCGCGAGGTGAGACGGACACCGGACTGATGCACTCACGAGTATTGCAACACGAGTATCGCAACGCGATTATGTCTTGCTCGATGCACACCATGCATTCACAAGATCACAAGAGATCACGAGTGTCACACGACTGTGATCGTAATTCGCACGCGGCGGATGAACAGCGATAAATCGTCTGTCTCGGAGTAACTCCGGTGGTCACACAACGGCACTGAGATAGCGTTAGAAACCGAAATTCTCCTATCGCTTGGATAACGTGCACGCGTCGATCGTTCTCAGCGGACTGCGCGGGGCCCGGCAGTCGGCTCACTTTTATTTAGTCATTGCCTTCTCGAAGGATCCAGAAGGTTTCCGAAATTTGCTTATTTCCGCCGACCGTTCTTACGTGACTTGTTTGTCACAATTTCAACTTGGATCCTTCGAGAAGGGCGACGATGTTTGTTGATGCCGCGCGTTTTCGACCGATCGAAAAAACGCCGCCTCGCACCGCGCGCGCGGCGACGACGCGGTCGCGCGGCATCTCCATGCTGAGTTCGAATTCGAGATTATAATCTCGAACATCCCGCCTGCCTCGCCGAATTCCGGCGAAGTGATGCTCCCTTCGCTGGTGCTCTTGGTTAGCTGCGAGAGACAATGCTCCCGCGATGCGCGGGTTTATCCACTTTTTCGTCGCAGCGGCTCTCCGGCAAGAGGACGATCTTGATGATTGGGCGGGTCAGTTCCAAGGTTGCAGTCCGGACGGTGACCTGCCCGTCCTCCCCAGGCTGAGTGGCGATGATTCTGGCAAGCAGCCATCGTGTCGGTGGCATGTTGTCGCTCCGAATGAGGCAGAGCCGCCCAGTGCGGATCTCGTTGTTGGAGGCCCACCATTTGGGCCGCTGGAAGAGCGAGTGGAGGTACTCCCGCGACCACCTATCTCAGAAATGATCGCGCATCTTCTGGAGCAATTGCCAATGTGAGAGTCGGCTGATCGGTGCGTCCAGTAGGCATGGCTCTGGGAGCGCGTTGAGGGCTGTTCCTACGAGGAAGTATCCTGGAGTCAAGGCCGTCGTCCGGATCGTCCAATAGCGCTTGTAGTGGCCTTGAATTCATGCATGCCTCAATCTGCGTGAGGAGTGTGCTTATCTCCTCGTAGGTGAGCGTTGACTCTCCCAGCACTCTCTGAAGGTGATGCTTTAGAGACTTCACCGCTGCTTCCCACAGGCCGCCAAAGTGAGGAGCTGATGGTGGATTGAAGAGACGGGCCGTCAGCGAGAGGACGGACCGCTTCGTGTAGGCTGCCACAGTGAGGGACCTGGTGGAGAAAGAAAAGCAGTTTCCGTTCGGGAGCCAGTGGAGGCCGAGAGTAGCGTGACTCTCCTGCGGCGTCCACGACAGCAGGTCGCGTTGTGCCCTGTGCTCTGGCGCAATGCGCGCTAGTAGGTGGGGGTCGTTTGCTGACCACTTCCTCAGCGGAAACCCGTCCGCCGTGCAGTTGCCGCTGGAGGTCCATGGCTTCCGCGATGAAAGGTGCGCCCGTGAGGATGTCGTCGACGTAGACATCCCAGCGCAGAACCGCTGATCCATGGGGGAAGTGGGCCGTCTCGTCGACGGCGAGTTGTCGCAGAGAGCGCACCGCCAGGAACGGAGCACAGTCTGTACGTCACGGTGTTGAGCTCGAATCTTGACCGAGCTCCCCTTGCGCATCACGCCGTGGTGAGGCAAGTAGCAGTCGGCCGGTCCTGCAGCACTGGCAGGCCGGACAGGGGACATGTGTCCCAGGACACATGCAGGAGCATGAAGTCCATATACAGCTGCTTCAGCTGATCGTCGCGGGCGAACCTCCGCTCCATGTGCCCGAGCAGGCGGGCTGCGGAGCGCTTTGTTCCCGAGATGTCTGGGAGCGGCAGCCTGAGAAAGAGACACACAACAAAGCGGCCGCTGGCGTCTCGCGAGTGAGTATGGATGAAGTAATCCTCGGCTTCCTGCTCGTCGATGGTGAGTGGAACATCTTTGACGGTGACTTCCTCCTGTCGCCAGAACCCCTGCACCAGGCCGTGAAGGTCGTTGTCGCTGCAACACTGATGCGACTGAGCGGGCCGGGTTGCGGCTGAAGTGCCGACGGAACCCGACAAAATCCAGCCCAGCGTTGTTCTTTGCGCTACGGGCTGCCGTTGTTTTCCACGTCGAAGACCGGGCTGCAGTATGGCCGCGCACACATCCGCACCGAGGAGCAGTTCTACCTGGTCGGCTGCAAAGAAGTCCGGGTCGACGAGTTTGATGCCGTCGATGTGCGGCCACGTCTTCCGACTCACTCGAATGCCGCCATGATAGAGCGTCAGCTGTTTGAGAACGAGCGCCGAGACCGGTCCGCAGCGGCGGACCGTCACGCAGCGGCGTGAGCGCGAGCTCAACCCGGCTCCGTGCGCCCGCAGGCTAACCGCCAATGCCGACAATGGATGTCGAGGCAGGAGTCCGGGCTAATTGCAGTCGCTGGACCAGTGACTCGGCGATGATCGACACCTCGGATCCCTGATTGATGAGAGCTCGAGCGGAGTGAAGAACGCCGAATTTGTCAGCCACGCGGACGCGCGCCGTCGCAAGAAGCACTGCCGACGCGGCTTTCGCAGATCGGTTCGCGGAAAGCGAGGATTTGGCGACTTCGGACTTGTATGCGTCGTGTGATGACGCACATCACAGATTGAACACGTTTTCTTTGACGGGCAGTCACTCACTTTGTGCTTCCCGAGGCAATTGAAGCATAACTGATGTCTCTCTACGTGCTGCCGTCGCTCCAATGCCGTCTTCGCCTTGTACGCGTCACACAGCATTATGTAATGTTCTTGGCAGCACAAGGAGCATCGATCACGATTGCCTTCCGGTTTCCGCACGTGAAGCACTCGCGACGAACGTTCGGAAGTCGCTCCCGGTTTCGCGGCACTCGGTTCCGGCTTGGACGGTTGCAACGACTCGACCGTGTGCAGCCGTCGGTCGAGGAACTGTATCACCTCCGCGTACGACGGCGGATCCGTCTTGTCACTTATTGCGCTCTCCCACTCGCGGCGAGATCTGGAGTCCAAGAGATTGACAACGAGGTGTACAAACAGGTCCTCACCGCTCGTTATCGGTCGACCGATGCTCTCGAGTGAGCCGACGGTACTCAAAACGCCGTGGTAGAGATTACGTAATTCTGAACTCGACACCCTTCACCCGTTGAATGTTCAGGAACCTCGCAATATACGATCGCACGAGTAGGCGCTTGTTCTCGTCTGTGAGGACCTTCCACGCGCGATCAAAGTTCTCGCCTGTCGTGGGCAGACTGCGGATGAGGAGTTCCGCTTCTCCCTTCAGGCACGCCTTGAGATAATGAACCTTCTTAACGTTGGCGGCCGAGACATCCTTCCCAATGAGGGAATGGAAGAGGTCTCGGAATGACGGCCAGTCTTCATACAGCTCGGAGAACTGAGGAAGTTGTATCCTCGGCAGAGTCGTTCGCGGCGGCTGTGAAGGCGCTTTCGCAGCGGGAGCCTCGGTTCTCTCCGTGGGTCTGAGACGGCGGAGCGCATTCAGGAACATGCCCTTCTGGGTGAGATAGGCTTCCTCGGTTAGTGCGAGCATGTCCTTCTTAAGTCGCGTTCTCGTTGTCTCGTTCTCGTAGTCGGTATCGCGCAGGGCCTCCCAGGACGTGCCGAGCTTGTCGTGATTGAACTCGAATTTCGCCCAGTTGGCTTCCAGGGCTTGGAGTCGTGCCTCCATCAGCCCGATGGAAATGTTGGCGGACTTCCGCAAGTTTTCGTATGAGCGTGCGATACGCCCGTACAGCTCCAACTGCGTCCGCATAGTCGAATCCGTGTCCTTACTCATTTTGACCTTTATGAGATGACCGGAAATCGAAGACCACAGGCACTGGACAACGATAATCCGGCTCGAAGGACCAGCAAATGTGCGCGAAAGATACGCGCGAGTGAGCGTGCCGTGGAAAAGATCAGGCACGAGGTGAGACGGACACCGGACTGATGCACTCACGAGTATCGCAACACGAGTATCGCGACGCGTTTATGCGTTGCGCGATGCACACCGTGCATTTGCAATATCACAAGAGATCACGAGCTTCACACGACTGTGATCGTAATTCGCACGCGGCGGATTAACAGCGATAAATCGTCTGTCTCGGAGTAACTCTGGTGGTCACACAACGGCACTGAGATAGCGTTAGAACTCCGAAACCAAAATTCTCCTATCGCTTGGATAACGTGCACGCGTCGATCGTTCTCAGCGGACTGCGCGGGGCCCGGCAGTCGGCTCACTTTTATTTAGTCATTGCCTTCTCGAAGGATCCAGAAGGTTTCCGAAATTTGCTTATTTCCGCCGACCGTTCTTACGTGACTTGTTTGTCACAATTTCAACTTGGATCCTTCGAGAAGGGCGATGTTTGTTGATGCCGCGCGTTTTCGACCGAACGAAAAAACGCCGCCTCGCACTGCGCGCGCGGCAACGACACAGTCGCGCGGCATCTCCATGCTGAGTTCGAGTTCGAAATTATAATCTCGAACAGTACATGCTCTCTCTCTCTCTCTCTCTCTCCCCCCCTCTCTCTCTCTCTCTCTCCCTTCCTCCCTCCCTCCCTCTCTTCCTCACTCCCACCCACCCTCCCTCTCGCCCTCTCTCTTTCTCCCTCTCTTTCTTTCTTTCTCCTTCCCTCCCGCTTTTTTTGTGAAATTGAGTTCACGCGCAACTTATTTCTTACATCATTTGTAATGTGTGCAATCGGGACTCACTCTTCTATACTGTACATACGCATGCACGCATGCGCACACACGTCCGCACGCACATATGCACACGCATACACATACACACGCGCGCGCGCCCCCATGCACACGCACACGCACACGCACACACATTCAGCACAATATAATTATATTAAAAACTTAAAGTCAGAAGCAAATGTATTTTATTTATTTTATATTTACTTTTGTTTTTATTTTTTTTCTAGAAAACATTTAGTTTTTTTGCTCAAATATGACCTTAAAATTATATTATGATTTACTCTCGCAACCGTCAAGAGCATTATACATGTTTCTTAAAATATGTGATATACCATTTGAGCAGAAGATTATAAACTTAAAAAATCTCGAGCAATATACTCCAGAATTTGAACAAGTTAATCCATTCAAGAAAGTTCCTGTTATAGAACATAATGGTTTCAAACTTACTGAAAGGTATTATTTTTTTCTAAAAAATAATAAATACTTTTGTTTTCATTGTTCTAATTATTTTATCACTATTCTTTATAGTGTCGGAATTATACGATACATATGTAGAGAATTTGAGGTAGATGATCACTGGTATCCATCTGATTCAAAACATCAAGCAAAAGTTGATGAATATCTCGAATGGCAACATCTGAATACAAGACTTCATTGTGCATCTTATTTCCTAATGAAAGTAATGTATTACCATTGTTACATACTTTCTTTACATAGAGTATTCAAAAAAGATGGTATCAATTTTTAGAAGTATATAGTATTCGTAAAAATGAATCAAAAGTCTTAGCAAATAGTATCAAAAACTATTTATTATCGAATTATAAAGCATTTTTTATTATTAAATAAATTCAATTTACAGCAAATGTTTGATGTATCCTCTATTCTTTTCAATACACATTTAGCATGCTTGTTCATTAAAAATTGAACAAGATTTCAAAGATTTTAGATTTATTTCATATTTGTTTACAATAATGTTCAATTTTTTGTATCAATTCATCCAATGTCAAAATTAATGCGGCGTTCACCATGCTCTTTAAGTGTGTGCACAAATAAAAATCTAATTAAACCAACTCGTCGACTTTAAAAGCTCGTGAGGGTACGAGTGTACGAATGGTCTCATGTAAAATATCATGTAACATACTACATACTTGAAATAATTACTATCTACAATAACAGAAAATGCTTTATTTATCTTAGAAATAAATGGTTTTTGGAATACTATTAAGACTTTTTAAATTATATTTATGAGTATTACACTTCTAAAATTTTATATTATCCTCTGTATATTTGCTGCATAAAATTATATTTATAAATTATTTTTGCTTTGTTTTTTATATTCTAGTTTCTTAATCCACTTATGCGAAACAAACCAGCAAATCCAGAAAAAATAGCTGAATTTGAAAGTCGTATGAGCAATTGTCTTGATATTATCGAGAATGTATGGCTAAAAGATACACAATTTTTAATTGGAAACACAATTAGTGTGGCTGACATATTCTGTGCTTGTGAACTGGAGCAACCACGTAAGTTATAAAAATTTTTGCTTTCTTAAGCATTATAAGGTACTATATTTTCATCATAATTTTAATAATAAAATTTTTTCAGGTATGGCCGGTTATAATCCGAAAAAGGGGAGACCACATTTGACTGCTTGGATGGAAAAAGTTGTTGAAGCAACAAGTCCATATTATCAAGAAGCTCATAAGTTTTTAAACAGAATTGCTGAAGCCAAACCAAATCAAAGTTTCAATTTTAAGTTTTAATTTTAAAAACAATAATATTTAGATATTTTCATCATTTATTTTAAACGACAGATAATAATATCTTTAATATTTTGTTTGTTGGATACTTTTATATGTAAAAAAAAAGATTTATATGTGTTACACATTATATATATACAAGGTGTCTCACCCTCTTTTATCTTTTAAATTAAAAGAGATAAACTTATATAAATATATATCAAATTAAATGATTCAAAATAAACTCTATTGTAAGCATAATGATTGCTTCTAAAAGTTATCTCTATTAACGAACGAAAAGGTATGCATAATTTTTTTATAATAATGTGAATTTTTTTGACAGAAAAAAAGTTGTAACGCTTGAAACGAATACAACATGTATAATATAACGTAATTATTTTACATATTATATGAGTTTTATCGACTTGAAATATTGCGGTGATGTCTATCTTTTTACTTTCTGTTATGATCACCTTCTGATTCGTGTATTCTCTTGACATATGTCATGTTGTCATTTGATCATAATACTCAATCCAAAGTTGGACATACCGCAGATCTGTAATGTGTGCAATCGAGATTCACTCGGCTGCCTTATTGTTCGATCGTGATAAGTCAATTCACTTACATCTTAAGTTTTACTGCTTTAAGTTTTTTTGTATGCCACGAATCTAATTGACTTTTGGTGGTCTATTGTAAGCCAGCATGTATGTTTGCCAGCACACGATGTATGTTTTTCTGCATGATTAGCTGTATACTAGCTTGTATGCTCCTGTGCTTGCATTTGTGCATGCCAGACTCTTCGATGTATTGAAGGCAGGCTAGCTTGTATGATTTCTATATTCGCTCCGGTGCATTATTGAGTGCTTATTTACTTGCATGCATCAATCAGCGTATCGAAAATATTTCTTTCAAAACTATCTTCATTGTTGATGTGTTGATGTTTCAAATAAATTTTGACGTTGTCAGAATATTAATATTATACAATCAATTCCCGGATATAATTTCTCTCAAATCGCGAATCTTTAACAAATGTTTCATTTAATCTATCAAAACCTATTAACCAGCTATGTTTGACATTTGACGTTTTCTTTCGTCTGATGTTTTCATACAACATTTCAGTAAACTTACTTTGTGTAACGTCTTTATACAACGCTTCATATTACAAACCAAGCAGCATATACAAGCACACTATACAAGCATTATCGTACAAGCATACAAAAAACGTACATTGTGTAACGCCAACTTTAGCAATTAAAATCACGTAAAATATTAAATAATCAAAATGACTATATCAAAATTTCCTTTTACTCCTCTGTTAGCATATGCCCGAAAATGTACCTTACATGTATACAGGGTATTTTAAAGCATCCTAGATAACATTCGTGAGCAGCTGCATTTTCTAGAGCATAAACTGAAAAAGTTTTTATTATTTTTTTATGACGCTTAATAAAGGAATTATTATTAAGTAAAATATGACCAATCAGTGCTAACTTTTAACCGGATACACGTCAGTGAGTTGTGCGCCTGGTAATGATGCGCTGTCGTAATGGCGGAGCGCTCATGGACACTATCAAGCGGATCGATGTATGCCAGGCTAAAAGTTGGCATTGATTAAGGATGTTTCATACCTATTTTTTAAACATTAGGAATTTAACCTAAATTGTACAAAATGTTCTTACACATGTTCAAAACTTATAAAAAAAATTTATAAAAAACTTATAAACTTATAAAAAAACTTATAAAAAACTTATAAACTTATAAAAAAATCCTAAGTCGATTCACTGAAGCGATCAAAAGTTATAAGGATTTTAATTTGTAGCGAATTAAGGATGTATCATATATCGAAATATTAACAAAAGTATGAAAATTTCATAAACTATTCTACTATTTTTTCTGAATCTTTGCAAAAACTGAGCACAATTCTCTTACGATTTGGAAATTATTTAAGTTTAAAGTTTACTTGATTCTTATGGAAAATCGCGTATTGATAAATTTAGCACTTATTGATAAATTTGACAAGAAAAAAATATTACCAATAAAATAAAAATTTTCATATATATTAAGAAAACTTTAATAAATATTTGTGCAAAATTTTATTTAGATCCACTTATTCGTTTAAAAATTATTTACTAAAAATTATAGAAAAATATCTGTCTCTTTCTCTCTTTCTGCAAATTACTTTTTTATTGTTTCTTGATGAAATTGATTTCAGGGGATATTCACAATCAAAAGTTTTTGCTATAAATTAGAAAAAATAATTACAACTATTTTCTTTTACAAAGACATCAAAATCCAAATTATTTTGTTATACTTTAATTCTTTTCATAACCCAGATTTATTTGTTTGATTTTTCAAACAATATATAAATGTACGAAATATGTCTTTTTTAATTTTGATAGTTTTTTGTTACTATTGTATATGCAAAACATCCTTAATAAGATTTATACGATTAACAAGATTTTACTCAATAATAACTTTTTTATTAAGCGTTATAAAAAAAATTATGAAGGACTTTTCTATGCAGCTTACTATGATCTAACGGCTCATGAACGTTGTCCAGGATGCTTTGGGGCACCCTGTATGTTTCGCGTCAAACGGACCATTTCTTCTTCCTTAACGCAATGCAAAAAACGTTTGAGATCTCAAAATATTTGTATATTTGTGTAGTTTCGAATTGAACGTGGTCTTTTGAAAATATGATAGTTACAATATGGCGCCTGAAATCTGCAAAAGTCACGAATGATTTTACAATATTTTTGATTAAAATGCGAAAAACTTGAGAAATTATCTTGAAAATTATCATTATGAGGTTTTGAGATTGATTACGAACCTGCAAAAGAATTATAAAATTCAAAATGATAGCTATAAAGCCAATGACCTTTGTCTAAATAACTGAAAATCACTCGAATCGGTTTGAAAATGATCTCTGAGCAGTTTTCAAAGTAATTGATAATAAATCTGCAGCCAAATTTAAAATAGCGAATTCAATGTATTGGGTTATTATTATATCCAATTCATGGCACCAATTAACCCAAATTCTTTTCTTTATGTAACCAAAAATTATTGCAATCGGCTTAAAATTGATTACTCGAACTTCTGATTTTCAAATTTACTAATAATAAATCTGCAAGCATATAAACCTTTAACCTATAAACTCTGAATCCATTACTTTATAATCAAGTTTAGAATTTGTGTGTGTGTGTGTGTGTGTGCGCGAGCGCGTGTGTGTGTGTTAGTGGATCTGTGTGGGTGTATGTAAGAAATAATACATTTGTTTATTTTTCATATAAGCCGTTTATTTGCATATAAGCAAATGTAGTGCCGCAATTTCTTTACAAATTTTTATTAAAGTATAAAAACTTGGTTGATTTTACATATTTAAAACAATTACAAAGCATTGAAACAAATATATGCTAGGCGTTATTTCTTGAATATATTTTTAAATTTTATTGAAAATATAAGAATAAGAATAAATATATATTGTTTTATTAGCTTATTTTCTTGCTTGATGGCACATCATACGTTTCCTATAATAAATTATTTTTTAAATTAATGACTTTTAATAGTAAATCTTCTGACTTTTCATTATAGCCACATTAATTTAAAAAAAAAAAGGAGACGTTGAAAGTTAAAGAAATATATAACTATTTTTCTTAAGTTATACATCAAAATAAATTAATTTTTTTATAGCTCGCATTACTCATGCTTAATAATATAAGCTGATAAAAACCAATTGATTTTTTGTGTATAATGCAAAAAAATGATGTTTTGCTGTGGATGTTATGATTCCCAAGGTGGCTGTAATGCAAAAGATTTTCCAGGAATCTTAATAAAATAAGAGATTTTAACTAAATCATTATGAAACATATAAGGTACATGAGAGGTAGCACGTTCGTAACATTTGTTATAACACATAATAATATTTATATATTGACGCGCATATATCATTTTCGCATTATCTACTTATTGCACAATATGTCGTTTACGATATAATGTAATAAAGATCTAGTGTACTAAACTTTTTTTGTATGGCCAATTTACAAAACAGAATATTATATAACACTTGTTAAAGCACCTGTGCTGTGCTGTGCATAAAGCACCATAAAATTACAATAAGCGTTTGTATTACAACCAGGCACACTTTATCACATTTGTGGTGTAAAATCTGATACATTTGCAAGATAGAATACGCTTGCATTTGTTTTAATATTCTGACTAGAGAGATACACAAGTTATTAGTAAAAATATGTAAATATGCAAATATCGAAACAATAACACATCTGTTCACATATTTTTTATAGTTAATTGTCTTGATTATAAATATTATTCTTTCTTACTCCTATAATGTTCTTAAACAAGTTTTTTCAGCTTAGGCATTCTTTTGGGGCACTTTTCCACATGAATACCCCAATGTCGAGTTTGGCACCTCTCGTCGCAATAAAAAACCGCCTCGCAGCCCAGGCACTTGAACATGGAACCGGTTAAACCACAATTGGAGCACTCCAAATTGCTTGTAGTCTCCAGAGTGCGGTTCACCTTTCCCAGATGTGGTGTTTCGCAGTTACGGTTTTCTTTCTTCTCGGGCTCCTTGACAGTTATCGCACTGTTGGATGTGAAGACTGGAGTGGATTTATATGAAGTCGACGTGAGTACCGAAGATGTTGATTCCTGCGCATTGTCGCCGAAAATAACCGAAGACGGTTGAGAATAAGAGACATCGTCCGTCTTCACATAAGGTAATCGATCCAAAATAAGATTCTGTAGTTGACGGTAACTACCATTATTTAATCGCGAATCTATGTTGACGCCAGCAACGGATTGCATTGATTCTTGCGGCAAACAGTCGCGACTCGCGGTCGGTCTATCCGTTGTCAGCAACTGCGAGGATTCGTTACCCATAACGCTACCGATATCGCTAGACGCCATATCCGTGTCGGTTCTACCGTATGATGGTAGAACCGTATTACGTTGTCGGCCAAAGGAGGCTGCCGCGACCACCGCAGCTGCTGCCGCCGCAGCAACGACATCCGGAATCATCCTATTTCTACCACATTGATTGTTGTTCGCGGTAGGATAGCCGGCTAGAGCGGTACGTGTCAAGGTACCGTGTTGTGCGGTGGCTCCCAACGACGGAGGTGGCGGTAACAAGAGCGACGGCAGACAAGCTGATGAGGTGCCATTCTGCGTGGCGGCTGTTGCTGTTCTCAGTCGATGATCATAGTCCAAGCCGGCAGCAGCGGCGGCAGCGGCGGCATGCTGATATCCACCCGATAATGAAGCAGAGTACTTGAGAAGATCCGTAGCGGCATAGTGACGAGTTGCCGCGTCCTGTATGTGCGCAGGGAAACGTTTGTCCAGATGTTGCATCTGACGAAGTGGCGCAGCGGGATGTGAGTCCTGCAACGGACTTATCGGAAAACTGCTTATCGACGATGTACTGGGATGCAGACGTGAGTGATAAGAATAATCGCCGTAAGGACATATTGCTGAATAACCAAAAGCTGCACCGCCGTAAGGATCAATCTGTCAAGATGAATAAGTAAATGACGAAATTATATCTATATTTATCGTAGACAAAATCCTTTTTAAACAACTGATTAATGTAATAAAATGTTGATAGACATTATAAACTAATATAGTACATTTCAAATGTATGTAATGCATGATCTTAAGATTAGATCTCTAGAGAGAGAATGAGTATTTAAATTATTTAAATTGATAATAAATATATTACCATTTAATTGATTTGTGCTATTTTATCGAAAAACTATTATTTCTTACCGCGTAAGAATGTGGGTAGAATTGAGTAACCGAGATGGGAGGACAGATACCCGGTCTCACTGCAGACGTTGCCGACGATGTCGTCGCGTACAATTGTTGCTGACGTTGTTGATGCTGTTGACGCTGCCATCTTTCCGTATTCCATTGCGGTGCTACATTGACTATATTATTTCGTGTCGTATTACTTGGTGCACTTGAGTTTGCACGGGTTTTTTGTGTCTCTAGACCGGGAACCTACATACGCAAGTAAAATTTCTCAATAATCTCATTATTGAAAAAGAGTAGTCACAATTTTGGATAAAAATAGATATACTCACACGAGCAGTTTCCGCCGTTGACGCAGTTGGTAAAGTAATTCCAGATTGTAATTTGGACTTTGATTTGGCACCCTGTTTTTTTGACATTCGCGCTACCCAATTGCCCAATGTAGGAAATTGTTCTGTCATAATGCGGTTTCCGTCATTTCGTTGACTAGTAGGCTCCTGAATGACTTTACTATTGCAACTGTTAGGTAAGCTGGTACGCGTGAAAAAGCCATATTAAAAAATATATATTATCTATTATATATAGGGTATTCTATTATTTTAACTAAGACAGCAAAATATCTAGAAAACTGTCCTATAGAAAAAAATATTTCAGATAAAAGTTGGTTTCGATAGGTAATGAAAATATGAACTTGATCTTGAATGACCTTTTTAAGATAAAGTCAATGTGATCAATATTTTCTTAAATAAAACTCCTTATTTTTTACTTGTAATCCTTCTTGAGACGTTTTTAAAACACATAATAAAATATTTTTTTATTAAATATTTTTTGAGTTATTTTATATCTTAATCTGACATATTTGATATAAAATATAAAATATCTCGTAAAATAATTTAATTTTTGATAATTTAACCATAATACTTTTATGTACAAAATAATGAGGTAAATTAATTGATAAAAAAAAATAATTGTTTTAATTTTTTGAAAAAAGTATGTAATTATTTACAATGTTTAATAACAATTATTTGTTTTTTTTAGATTGATTAATTCATCTCATTATTCTATACATAAAAATATTACAACAAAGTTAACAAAAATTAAATATTTTATATCAAAATATGTCAGATTAAAACATAAAATATCTCGAGAATACTTAATAAAAATATTTAATAAAAAAATATTTTATTACAATGTTTTGAACGTCTCGATAAGAGCATAAGTAATAAAAAATAAGAGGTTTATTTTAGAAAACATTGATTTGACCTTGAAAAGATCAAGTCAATATTTTCATTATGATCTCCTCGAAACCACAAGTTTTGTCTCAAACATATTTGTCTATTGAGCTCAGTTTCCAAGATATTTTGGATGTATAAGTTAAAATAGAATACCCTCTATAATATTATTTTATTACACATTAATATTATATTTAAAAAAATTTTATATATTAATATAAATTAAATTTTTTATAACATATTACATTTTATAGCATATGAAATCACACTTACACAACACATGGTTGATTCGAACTACTAACGGTAGATCCAGATTGAGTGAATCCCACGGACATTGTTGGATTTAATGTCACAGATTGATTCATGCTTGAAGTCATCACCTAGAAGCATATTAAAACGCACTTTAATATCATTAAAATTTTTCTAAAATAATCCAAACCTTTTTAAAATAAATGGAAATAAAAAATAAATAGATGCATGATAGTAATAATATAATATATTAAGCAATCAATTATTTATCAATTGCTCTAATTAAATTATCATGTGCATTAATTTACACAAATAGAAATGTAATGGAAGAAAATATTAAACCAAAGAATTTTAAAAAATAACTATGCAAATTAATCTTAACAAATTGTATTGATTGTATAACATTGTTTTAACAGAAAAATTAAAAATTTTTATAAGGCTCGGCACAAAAATCAAAATAAAACAGAAAACAGGCAAATAAGACCCGAGCGCAGGAAATTGTGGCGCAAATAAATCTTCAAATCTAAAAAAAAAAGAAAATGACATTAAACGTACATTTCGATTCATTTTCAGTATGACAAATTTCCTTTTCTCTTTTGTTCAAAATTGCTGAAAATGATCGGAAGACGGATCGTTAAATGTCTTTGTCTTTTAATTGAAGATTTGCATCACAATCTTCTGCGCTTAACTCTTATTTGTCTATTTTTGTTTTATTTTGATATTTGTTTTATTTTCTATCTGGATATGCAATTTTTGGATTTTAGTAGTTGAGATTTATTTGATTATTTAAAGTAGTTATTTCGTGACAATACAATCCAAAATTTATTCTCTATAAATTAATGTTAAAACATTCGCCAATCAGTTACCGATTGAAAATTTTTGGACATTCTGTACGCTATTGCCTAAGTCAACATTCGCGTTCGCAATGTTCGCAAGTATCATCTGTTTTTGTTTAATTTTCGGTGAACAACAAGGATAAAATGATATCATGAGGTCTTTTTATTATTGTATTTTTAAAACTAAATAATTTAATAATTTCGGTTAATAATTTCAGTTTTTTTAATAGAATTCTTAAAGTATCATTCTACTTTATATTAGTTTTTTGTTATTTTTTCTAATTATTAAAATTCGAAATACGAGATTTTCATATATTTTGTGTATGTGACAATGTATAAAAACTGCAATTTTTGATAGCGATTATCTCGTGTTCGGAACGGTCAATAGTTTTTAAATTATACAAACATATCATATTTATTAACACATAATCAAATTTTTCTGTTAATTGCGAATTGTGAGAACTACTAATAATTTTATCTAGGAAAGAAAGATCTATAAAAGAGAATAATATTTTTCGATAATAACAGCAATAGGCTCAGAACACAAACAATTAAGTGGGAATACTAATAAATAAAAGTTGAAGCATGGATATTGGTGTGTAAGCTTATTATTTTTAAATTTTATTAACAAATATGCATAAAAAATGTTTTAAATCGTTTTTTGGTCCATCTTTAGCATGAATATGTGTAAAAATCAAATTGGAATTTTAAAACCTGACATACACAACATTTGTCGAGGTTTTAGAGCCTTCCTTTTTAATTATTAATTTTGATATTTGACGACGAAATATAACGACAAATTCGAATTTTAAAATTCCAATGTAATTTTTACATATTTATATCAATAATGGAAGATGAACCAGAAAACAGTCCAAAACGTTTTTAATGAGTATTTGTTAATAAAATTTAACAATAATAAGTTCGCGCACCAATACTCACACTTTAGCTCTATCAGTATTCCCACTTAATATTTTTTGTTTACCTTCTGCGTGTCCCTTGAATTCTGTATGACTCCTGTAAAAACTACGTTGTCTCGTGCGACGGACGAGCCATAATAATTTGATTGCAGTTGTAAGATATTAGTTACATTGGCGGTCGGTATTTGCGGTTGTCTGATTGCTATCGTTGACGCAGCATCCTGTGTAGCAGTAACCGCACTCACCGTTTTATCCTCGCTGTTAATATTTTCCTCTGAATTGTAGCTTTCATATTCTGTGACCTTTCTAGTTTCTTCAATAATCGGTAGACACGATAACGATAAAGCCTCGTTCGATCTCTGATCCGGTTCTTGTTTTTCGCAAACAATCTGTTTGCTCGCGGGGGTTTCCAAGATCTGACTTACTTCGTCGAGATGTCCAATTTGAGTAGTCGGTCCTTCTTTTATGTCTCTCATGTTGCTTCCATCTATCTCGAGATCCATCGTTGAAGCTATCAGAAAATTGTTCGCAGATATTGGCGATATCGGTTGTCGGTGAACGTCGTCAAATGTTTTAGTATCCTCTGCGATGTTCTCCTTAATTTCCGAATTTTTCAATTTTGGCGAGGCCTCTTCTCTGTCCCACTCTCCCGTACTGCTTTCCGCATCTTCAAACTCCGATGAAACTGAAGATACAATTGCTGATGCTCTTGTTTCACTATCACGAATTATCGTTCGATTCGTATTATTCATTTTCACATCTTTTTCGATTGTCGAGCTCGACGAGTTGTCGCCTGCGTACCAACTCTTAGTGGTAGATTTAAAATTTTGCTTCAGACATTCCAGAGCAGTTGGCTGGATTGCAATGTAAACTCTGGGCAACACTGGTGGACTATTTCTCATTGTATCAGGTGATTTATCTCTCTCATAGTCGATAGGGGAGCGAGGTGACAGTTTTGGTGGTTCCGGGGAAGGAGACGGGGAAATCTTGCTTTTGGATACTCCGTTTACCTTTTTAAATAAAGATATCAGTTGTTAGTGAAAATGGCATGAAATAATTAACTCTACGAAAAATCGGTCTATTCTGCAAACGAAGTAAAATAAAGTAAAAAAAATACAAAAAACTTATTCATCTAAAACGAATTCCGATACGACGGTCCTCTTCTCGATAAAAACAAAAAAATTTTTTATTCTAAAAATAGAATGATTTTGCAACAACTATTTTATCTAATTTCAACCATTTACCTGCGTGATGCCATTGTCGACGATTGTCTCGACTGAAATCGAACGCTCATCCAATTCATAGTCGAGATCAACGACGACATCATCATCGGTTGTCGATGATATAGAAGCGGACAGTTTGCATAACAGCTTCGAAATATTCTCGATTTGCTTCTCATAACAATTCATCATCTGACGCAGCCGAGTGCTACGCTGCGGGCTCGTGTCACTGGCGTTGTTGCACTTAGCCATCTCTTGTGAAAGCTCCAACGCCTTACCGCGCAATTCTCGCAGCTTCTGACGTAAACGGTTGCGACGATACTTAATCTTGTAATCGTCACTCTTCGGCGAGGATCGTCGACTCTTGTCTCGTATCGACGATTCGCCCAGCTCTTTTTCCGAGACTACGCTGCTCCAGAAAGAAGTGGTGGAATACCCGCATGGCGATTCCGGACGTGGCGTGGCGCCAGTGACGATGCGATAATTGGATTCGTTCCTCGATTTCCCGGCATTCATCTCGATATTACGATATTCGTTGGTAGTGCTCGCTGAAAATAAAATCAAACAACTAACAGATAACAATGTAAAGAAAGCCATTTTTAATATTTTAATATAGACATGCGCGCATGCATGAAATTCTTTTTTTTAATATTTAATTCTACAAAAAATTTACCAATTATCTTTTGTTTGCAAAAAATTTATACCAAGATAAATAATTCCCTTAGTATAGCTAATCAGAAGCATTGAATACGAAAAAATGATATACCTTCGCACACGACTTTCTTCAATCTTAAGGGCGGCACGACTTTGCAAATTTCCTTTGTCTTTTCCCCCTCTAATTCCGTCGTTGATACCATGACGGAAGACGAATATCTTTTATCATCCCATAGTCTTATCACCAAGTGCTGTTGCGATCTCCTTTCTCCTTTATCAATCAAATTATTCGAACAGCTTTTGGAGTATTCTTTCAAAATATTCTTAACTCGTTCGTCGCTTACATGACTAGCGTCCACTTCGTGGGATTTCCTTCTTTTCTTTACGTCTTTGGTAAGTTCTTTTTCGTATTCTCTATCTCTATCTTCGCCGTTTTTTTTCTTAACATTGTTGATCTCTTTTGTAGTCTGTGAAAATATTTACATAATAATATTTACTATCATATAATTAAAGTAGACAATTATTATTGATTAACTCTAATAATCTTCAATTTTGATCTGTGAATATATTGCTTGTTTTAAAGTAGCTCCAATTTCATTATAAATTAAGAATATAAGAATTATACATAAAACAAATAACAAAGCAAAATATATACGAATTAATCTTCCTCAGTCCTTACGTCTCTTGACAGAGACGTAGTGACCTCCCAACATATGTCTACGGTGTGCGTCCCGCAGGCATGTGGGACCTACAATTTAACGCCGGTTCCGAACGGCCTAATTAGAGGGCTGCTCATGGCAAGATACTCTCAGTGATTTGCCTGCCGAGAAGTGGCGATCGCGAATCTTACGATATTTTTTGTCTTTGACTGGATTTGAACTCGAGACCTTTGGCACAGAAAACGCACAGCTCTCTACGCCACATACGAATTAATATAATAATATTATACGAACTAATATTATTATATTATATACTATATATATGTATATTATATAATACAAAATTATGCAGTAATTATTTACATTAATGAACACTTTGCCAATGACTTTGACCTTGACATATGACAAGTACACGATCCTGAGTAACTTTTCCTTATAACTTAATTGACGGTCTCTTATAATACATATTTCTATATTTCTGAGATGGATAGAGATTTAAAGTTTTATTTGAAACAAAAATGAGTAAATTTTCGGATTAACTTACACCTGACAAATTGTTTTTATTTTTACATATATTACAGAGAATACATTCCATAGTGACCACATTTTGAATTTTGTGCGCTCTCCTCTGGTTCCAGAGATATACAATTTTAAAGTTTCATAGCTTTAATGCTTTTTCTGTTATAAAATAAAAAAAAATAAAGTTTATTTATGTTGTATTTGTGTAGATGTGGAAAAAGTGTCTGTTTTTTCCAAAAATAAAGCTCCTTGGGTTTTTCCACTTTCCATGCAAAACGAGATTGAATGCAAACCTATGTGTCTAGTATTTTGATAGTGAAGTCCTCTCGCACGAGTGAGCGGAACATATTGCTTCCATACATATACTTTTTAATACGAAGTGAGGTTCCACATGGGTTTACAACTTTTCACGCAAATCGAGGTTCAACTAAAATCTTTGTATTGATAAATGCTATCTTATATAATCTTTTGATAAATATGCATAAAGTCGAGAGTTGTAAACTCATGCAAACTGTCTTCGCATTAAAAAGTGTATGCGTGGAGACAGTATCTTCCGCCTCTCCTTCCTTATTGGCAGTGGAGCTCCACTGTCAATAAATTAGACACATAGATTTGTGTGGAACCTTTTGTGAAAAATTGTAAACCCGTCGATAAATGCTGTCATAAAAAAAATTTTTTTATTTTGATAAGTAGATTGTATTTTATTCCGAGTATTTTTTTACAGAATGTATGTATTAAAAATATAGTATGTATTAAAAATTCGAAAACAATACGTTTCTTTTTCTAGTTCACCCACGGGAAAAAAGCTAAAAAAACAGATCAAGTTTGATTACTACCTGTATGACATTAGTCGGAATACGTGGTAGAGTGTAGTCCGAACGATCGAGCGACAGCGTCATTTCGCTTGTATTCTGTTGCCCAATAGGAGGAAAGTCGTTCAGATCATCCATCAACATTGAGGATGATATATCCGATTGCGTCTCGACCACATCGATGAGATTCGACTGCGAGTTCGATTGCGAGTTCGACAGTTTGAGTATAGGCGAGCGCGATGTCACGAGCGACGCCGACCTCGTTGGTATCGGCGGTGCTGGTCGAATCGGCAGGGAGTGATTAGGCTGCACGGGGATCACACAAGGGCCGCGATCCCTCAAGGCAGTCGCCAGGCTGACGCCCGTACCGCCGCGTTGCAGCTTGCTGGAACTGTCGGCTATCATGATGCGAGGTTCTGGAAAAGAACGGAATTCGAAATTGGATCATTTTTGGGTGTGAAAGGATATAAACCAGAGTTTACTCAAATTTTGTAAAAAAATTCCATGATCTTCCGGAGTATTTTTGTACAAAATTCCAGCTAACGAAAATAGTTTAAAATTTTTTGATGTATATATCTTTTTAAAATAAATTTTTGATTGTATATATTTTCTAAAATTTTTCTCATACGAAGGAAAAACACAGT
This sequence comes from Cataglyphis rosenhaueri, assembly GCA_039654425.1. Classification (NCBI taxonomy): domain Eukaryota; kingdom Metazoa; phylum Arthropoda; class Insecta; order Hymenoptera; family Formicidae; genus Cataglyphis; species Cataglyphis rosenhaueri. The sequence continues at coordinate 1,470 of JBCEWD010162835.1, read as the reverse complement.
CATTTATATTCAAGTTAGATTTGCAAATATACCAGAAAAAACTGAATAGTTGTCGTAAGATAAACATTTTTTACTTGCATGACATTTTTATATTTCTAGCATTAAAAATTAGAAAGAATATATATTGCATATTCAATATTTTGTTAAGATATTGAATATATAAACAAACAGATAGATATATTTATAATATATTTAAATACATAAAATTTGGTTTATCGACGGATTGATAATTGCTTATAATATAAAAACAAAATTATCAAAGAGATAATTTTTTTAATTCTCTGAATCCAAATAAAATTCTATGAGGACTTCCTGACTTTTTCAAGCATAATAGAAATCTCTAAGTTTTCCATGTTTTTCCAGGAAATAGATAATCTGATAACGCAACCCTAGTCGATAAATTTTCTGGAAGAGAACAACAGATTTAAAAATTTTATTGTCATATTCAAGATACATTTCATCACGGTTGATTTCTCAAAGAGATTTCAAATATTTTCAGAAATTATACAATTGATGTAATAACATCAAAATGCGGACGAAATAATATTTCAATGATGTATATGCGATAGAATTATATTTTTGAAATATATTTTTCAGCAAGTTTAAAAATTTTCAAGACTTATCACAAGCTTCATAATGTAATCGAAATATTTTTTTACTTATTATATTCTTTTGACACCATAAGTAAGCACATATAAAAACGGTAGAATGATTTTTCTCGTTTATATTTCTCAAACTTCAACAAGTGATATTGAAAAAAAACCAGAAGGATTAGATTTGAAAATCGATTTATACGACTGTTTCCTATAGAATACACATGACATTATGCATTATCAAGCGAAGCGGTAGTATCGCGACACTAAGTTTATAAAAAAAAAAACGCCAAGTACATGACAACAATTTTCTGGCATGATAAAGAGTTTGCCTATGTACAGGGGCCACGGTGCTACCGAGTAGCTTATCCGGAGTTTTGTCTATAATGTCTATAATGGTTTTGATAAACTTTCGATTAAAATATCTCAGAAATTAAAGCCGTAATGAAAAATCTAATGGCACTTTTATCATACAATATGGATGCAAACTTTCGATTGTAACCAATTTCAATAAGAATGGTGCTGTCAATCCTGAGGTATGATAATCATTAGGTTTAAAATTGTGAAAAAAATTTCTTCATTAACTTTCAAACTCACGTACGTATGCTCGCACGCACACATACAAACCTTTGGCCCTCAAGGTGTGTTTGCAGCTCATATACAATTATTCGCTTGAGTGTGCAAATAGGCCTTGAAAGACAATGTGTATGTGCATGCATATGTATGATACTTATAAGTATTACATATATATATATATATATATATATATGTAATGCTCTGCCTCTCTCTCTCTCTCTCTCTCTCTCTCTCTCTCTCTCTCTCTCCCCCCCCTCCCCTCCCCTCCCCACCCCGCCCCTCTCTCCCTCCCTCCTATATA